>JACEIK010001698.1:151997-204283 GCA_018107945.1 Datura stramonium | reverse complement strand
ATATCTGCTTTGGCTTCCCACGTAGCTCCCTGGACATGCTGATTTCTCCATAACACCTTTATTGAAGCTACTTCCTTATTCCTCAACCTCCGAACCTGACGATCCAAGATTGCAATGGGAATTTCCTTATAATTGAGGCCATCCTTCACACCAACACTTTCCACTGGAACCACTAAGGCTGGATCTCCCAAGCACTTTTTAAAGAGTGATACATGAAATACGGGATGAACTGAAGCTAGCTCTGAAGGTAAGTCTAACTCATAGGCTACTTTGCCCACTCGTCTCACAATCTGGTAGGGGCCAATATAGTGGGGCTGAGTTTTCCTTTCTTTCCGAACCTCCTTACTCCCTTCATGGGAGATACCTTCAAAAACACCCAATCATTGATCTAGAACTCAAGCTCTCTTCTCCTCACATCCGCATAAGAATTTTGGTGACTTAGAGCCGTTTTCAACCTTTCTCTTATCAACTAAACTTTCTTCATAGCCTCATGGACTGAATCTGGGCCCACTAATTAAGCCTCACCGATATCAAACCACCCAATGGGCGATCTACACCTTTTTCCTGTAAAGAGCCTCAAATGGTACCATTTGGATGCTAGAGTGATAACTGTTGTTGTAGGCAAACTCAATAAGAGGTAGATGCTCATCCCAACATCCCTTGAAATCAATAAAGAAAGCTGTCAATATGTCCTCAAGAGTTTGGATAGTCCGCTCCACCTGGCCATGTGTTTGCGGATGAAATGTCGTGCTAAGCTTAACCTGGGTACCAAGTCCCTTTTGAAAAGATCTCCAAAACTGAGAGGTGAACTGAGTACCTCTATCTTATATGATGGACAAGGGAAATCCATGCAACCTAACCAGCTCTCGGATGTATAATTTGGCATAATCTTCCACTGAATCGGTGGTTTTGACCGACAGAAAATGAGCAGCCTTGGTCAACTGGTCCACCACAACCCAAATGGAGTCATACTGTCTACGAGTGCGGGGAAAACCTGTTTTGAATTCCATGTTGATTTCTTTCCACTTCCACGTAGGAATGTTGATATCTTAAAGTACACCTCCCGTCCTTTGATGCTCCATTTTCACTTGTTGGCAATTCAAACACTTGGCTACAAATTCTGCAATGTCCCTCTTTATGCCATTCCACCAGTAGATTTCCCGCAAGGAATTATACATCTTGATAGCACCTGGATGGATAGAATTTTGAATCCGTGAGCCTCATGCAACATTCGACTCCTCAAATCACCCATGTTCGGAACACATAAGCGACCCTGGTACCGAAGTACCCCATCTCCCCCTTTGGAGAAGACTTCTACCTTCTGATTTTGAAC
The DNA here is from genome assembly GCA_018107945.1 of Datura stramonium. Classification (NCBI taxonomy): domain Eukaryota; kingdom Viridiplantae; phylum Streptophyta; class Magnoliopsida; order Solanales; family Solanaceae; genus Datura; species Datura stramonium. The sequence continues at coordinate 202,950 of JACEIK010001698.1, read as the reverse complement.
AGCTTCTTTCAATTTCACCAATGTTGGATCTTCATCTTGCTTATCCTTCACCTCCGTTACCAAGGACGAATCTGATCCATTTTTGACAGCCACGCCACCATCGGTCGAGCTAACTAACCTAACCTCCTACAGTGCAAGTCGATGCACCTCCTTCACCAGTTCCTCCTTGTCATCACTCATGTGCGACACACTCTCCATAGAGAGTCTACTAAGGGCATCCGCTACCACGTTGGCCTTACCCGGGTGGTAAAGGACATTCATGTCATAGTCCTTAAGTAGCTCCAACCACCTCTGTTGCCGAAGATTGAGATCCTTCTGAATGAACACATATTCTAAGCTCTCTTGGTCAGTGAATACATCTACATGAAGCCCATACAAGTAGTGTCGCCAAATCGTCAAAGCAAATACCACCGCAGCCAACTCAAGAACATGGGTCGGGTAATTCTTCTCATGAATTTTCAGTTGTCTAGAAGCATATGCTATGACACTTTCTTTCTGCATCAATACACATCCCAGTCCGACTCTCAAAGCATCACAATACACAGCAAAGCCATCGGTGCCCTCCGATAAAGTCAATACCGGTGTAGAAGTGAGTCGGGCCTTCAATTCCTGGAATATCTACTCACAAGCCTCCAACCATTGGACCCTCATTCTTTTCTTAGTAAATCTAGTTAAAGGGGATGCAATGGATGAGAAACCTTCTAGGAATCTCTGATAGTAAGCCGCTAAGCCCAAAAAGCTTCTGATTTCCGAAGGGTTTACCATTTCTGTGCCAGTTCTTCACTGCCTCTATTTTTTGGGAGTCCACGCTTATACCTTCGCGTGACACTACATGTCCCAAGAATGCAACTGAATTCATCCAGAACTCACATTTGCTAAACATGGCGTATAGCTAGTTATCGTTGAGGGTCTGGAGTGCTACCCTTAGGTGTGCGACATGCTCCTCCTCGCTCTTGGAGTATATTAATATGTTGTCAATGAACACTATCACGAACATGTCTAGATATTCCTTGAATACCCTATTCATCAGATCCATAAAAGCTGCAGGGGCATTGGTTAGTCCAAAAGACATAACAACGAATTCAGAATGGCCATACTGGGTCCTAAAAGCAGTCTTTGGGATGTCGCTCTCCCGAACCCTAAGCTGGTGATACCTAGACCTGAGGTCTATCTTGGAGAAATATTTGGCACCCTGAAGCTAATCAATAGGTCATCAATCTGGGTAAAGGGTATTTATTCTTGACGGTTACCTTGTTCAACTGCCTATAGTTAATACACATCCGAAGGGAACCATCTTTCTTTCGGACGAACAACACTAGGGCACCCCATGGAGACTTACTCGACCTAATGAAACCCTTATCTAGAAAATCCTTAAACTGCTCCTTTAACACTTTTAGCTCAGCTGGGGCAATTCGGTAAGGAGGAATCGATATGGGCTGTGTGTCGGGTAAAAGGTAAATCTCAAATTCAATCTCCCTCTTAGGAGGAGCACCTGGTAGGTTATCTGGGAATACCTCAGGATACTCACATACCACGGGGACAGACTTAATGGTCGGGGTCTCGGACGTGGAATCCTTAACCCTAAAAAATGGTAAACACAACCCTTAGAAATCATTTTTTGGGCCTTGAGATAGGAGATCAAGCGTCTTGCAGGTACCACTTAACTACCCCTCCATTCTAAAATTGGTTCACTTGGAAACCAGAACTCCACCGCTCGGGTTCTACAATTAACAGATGCATAAAATGAAAACTACCAATCCATGCCCAAAATAATGTCAAAATCAATCATAGCTGATTCTACTAAGTCTGCGGAGGTAACCTTATGCAATACTTTAATGGAGAAACCTCTATATACCTATCTCTCTACAATTGAATGCCCAACCAGAGTAGCCACAGAAAAATGGTTTTGTCAAAATTTTAGGACTGACTCCAAAGTTTCTAGCAATATAAGGTGACACAAAAGACAGTGTAGCTCCCAGATCTAACAAAGCATAAGAATCAATATGAAATACTCAAAACATACCCATAACCACATCAGGAGAAGTCTCCTGCTCCTGTTAGAAGCCAAGTGCATAAAATCGGTTTTGGCGCTGGCCGCTAGATGGACTAGTTGAAGTACCCTACTTAGTAGGACGTGCCATTGGAGCTGCTGAAATAGCTACTGGGGTGCGGGCTCCACTACCCCCTGACCTCGCTGCGGGGAAATTCCTGAGCATGTGTCCGGGTTTTCCACACTCGAAACAAGCATCTAAGCCCACCAAACACCTCCCTGGGGTGGTTCGTACCACAACAAGAACAAGATGGGAATGTGCGCTCTATGCGCATGCTATTCTGACCCCTCGAACCTGAGGCCCTGCTCCTCTAATCATCCTGTGGCCTAGATGGGGTACTAGATGAAGATGGGGCTAGTGTAATAGACTTATGCTGGGATTGCTGCTGAGACCAACCTCCTGGCCTCGATTGGGAAAACCTATAGCTATCAGTTCTGGCCCTCCTGGCCTCTATCTACCTCATATGAGCTTCCTCCATCTTCTGGGTATAATGGACTATCCGTGGGTAATCCATATTCCAATAAAGCATGGTTGTTCTGCAGTCCTTGTCCAGATACTCAACTACTCCCTGCACGAATCTGCTCACCCGCACCCTCTGGTCCATCACTAACACCAGGGAATACTTTGACAGGCGAGTGAACTCAAGTGAAATTCTAGCACCGTCATCTTTTCCAGTTTAAGATTAACAAACTGAGCTACTTTTAATTCCCTCATCTCCAAAAGGAAGAACCTATCGGGAAAGGTCATGTGGAATTCTTCCTAGCTGATAGGACCTGCTTCCGCTGCCCTGCTGTCCTTCCATTGCTTATACCAAATATAAGCAACCTCCTTTAGCTGATAAGAGGCCAAATCAACACACTCCTCATTTTCCACCCCCATAACTTTGGTTACCTTCAATATCCCCTCAATGAAATTGTGTGGATCCTCGTCCACCTTTGATCCCGTGAACTCGGGAGGGTTCATCCTCAAAAAGTATCTAATCCGAGCCACCGCTGCATTACCATTTTATGGGACAGGGGTAACAACCTGCTTGTTGACCTGAGCGGCCAAGGCTTGCACTAACATCTGTATAGCAGCCAGAACCTCAGCATGGGCAACTGGCTCTGGTGCCTGGGGCTCCTGGATAAGTGGGGCTTGCTGAGGTTCATGATCATTGCCACCTCTGTGGCCTTCATCATTTTTGTTCCTCCTTCCTTTTATTCTTCTAGGGCCATAATTTTCTATAATCGTCAATAACACGAATTATAAAAATGGAGGCGCTTCACACCAATGTAAAAGAATCTACCAAACTCGACTTTCAGACTCCCTAGGACACATCCGAACCTATTGCTCTGATACTATGTTTGTCACGACAAGAGAGTACATCCAAATCATAGACACGGGACGAGGATCCCCGAGGGACCCCATGTCAACCCATGGCATGAGCATATAACTAAACCATTCACATGAGGTGGAAGAATTGTCTTAATAGTCGTGAATTAAATAAAATCGTGATATGAAATATAAGAAACAATAATACACGATTCAGGCGTAAATAGATGAATACTACAATTAGGTCAGAAAGCCTCTAATCATAATAGATCGGTTGAAGGGACAAGATCCCAACTAACCCCGACATTATAAAAACTAAAAGATAGACAAAAATACGAACATGAAGCCCCTGAATCATGAGGACTCACCACTGAGAACTGGGAGCAGAACTAAGTGCAAGCTAAGAGGGATGCTAAACCTGCGAACTAGATCCTATATCATAAAATGATAAAACATAAAAAATATGTGGGCCAATACTTGGTGTGTACTGAGTATATGACGTATGAAAGACAATACTTAAAACAGAAAAGTTATAGGAGTGGGGACATCATGATCATAAAGACTGAAATCATAAGTATATCGTAAGGCTAAAGATTTCAAAAATATTCGTAAACATGTTATAGTCATAACATGAGAGAAAAAAATTTCATAAGGCATAACTTGAGCCAAAGAAAATAAACATACATGCATTAAAACAGTGAGGAAAAGTGGGAGATTTCTATAATTGACATACACCACATGAGCACACATAGAGCTCGACCTGTAAGTCTAGTCGGGAGGCCGTTCATACCTTGCCAAGGGTATGAACCATGAAAGGTGTAATATCACTCATGAAGGCCCCGTAGTGAAAAAAGGGATAGTTACTTAGGAGCTTCTAACATAACCTATAGTGGCACGTAGTGCTGAGGTTCGGGGTGTAACCTGGGCCCCAAACCTACTTGGTGTTAAGTACTACTCCAAAAACATGCAAAGTGCTCATAAAAATTCATACATGAAATGCATGGCTAGTTAAATCGTTATAATCATAACATGCTTGAAAATTCATAGTACTAGCCATGGAATTGGGCCCATGGATCAGCCAAAATCATAGTTCATGAATCATAAGCGACAAGTGGGCATTGCCCATAATTTAAATCATACTTGAAATGATTAAATTTATGGGAAACATGATCATAATAACTTGAGTAATTGAACACAAGCATAAAATTCAAAAGTTCATATCATGCTTGAGAAATCACCATAACCATGAATTTCACTAAAAATGGGCACATGTGCCTTTAAGGATTTAAATCATCAAAATATTGAATAAAGTAAGTGAAATCAACCCAACAATTTGACACCCATGATTTTATACATACTACAACATGCTCATATCGATGTTTAAGGGAACATAAATTTGAGTTATGACCCATAGAGGTCTGGAAATGTTAAACATAGAATTAGGGAGAAATTAGGCATGGGTAGGGACTAAACTACCCATTCAAAACCCCACATACCTGGAACTTCTCGATTCTTAACTCCCTTGAAAATCCCTAGATGGAAGCTTGAAGAACTTGAAGAAGAAAACTTGAATCCCTTTCCTCTTACCTCTCTACTCTTACATGCATCAATTAGGTTTATCATGAATGATTTCCCCTTAAAAGACCCTGTTCCAACCTTAAACTAACGTAGTTTAAGTCTTAGGAGCGTAGGAAATTACTAGAAGGCCCTTACTAACTCACATAAATAACTGCCAGGTGACCTTAACGAGTGACCTGAAAACTCGTTAGGACGGGCAATGACTCATCGGGTCACCCATCAAGTACACTGGATACCAGGTCGACTGGGCTCAAAATGGGTGATTCAACGACTCGTCACAAGTGACCACGAGTCGTGGTCACCTTCCGTCATGTACACTTCTTCATCCTCTGTAAATATTCCCTGGATTGCTCACAGCCCAACTCACGAGTCGTCAGGATAGACCATGACTTGTGGGGTCCCATACGTTAGGTGCACTAGTCAGACCTCCCAGGAAAACCTCAATCTAACCCCACGGGAGACCTAACGACTTCTGGTAGCTGACCACGAGTTGTTCCCATGCCTATGGGGACCTTAGCTCCTCAACCCATTCTAACCTTCCCATGAGCCATTTGATGACTCGTGGAGTCTCCTCATGAGTCATCCAATGACTCGTCCTGCACTACTACAACATTTTCAAAAAATTTCCCTGTTTGACTCTCGGGTCTGATCCTTGGGTTCCCGTGGTAGAACAAATCCCTTATAGCTCATGACTGGAAAGGCAGAAATAAGACCCTCTAGCATGTGTGTACAAAGAAAAATTATTGGTTTGAAAATATGAGAATTGAATAAACTAAATTCCTTGTTATGTATTCTAGTTCTAGAAATGTCGATGTGTTTTGATGATTTGGCATTAATTATAAAGGCGAGTAAGAATTCTCGATAAGTTGCGGAATCTTTTTTGAGTAGTCCATTGTATATTCCATGTTTTTATGGTATATTGATTGTGTACTGGTGTCTATGAGTAGCTTGGAGAGTTGTGAAAGTTAGAATGTTGAAAAAGAGCCAAAGGGAACTGTAGGTGTGTAGCTAAGTCGAGCTACTGCCAAGGAAGTACCGCTGCAACAGTGCCTATACTGTCACGGAAAGACCGTGGTAGCAGTCAAATGATCGATGTAGCGATGCCCAATCTAATGAGTAGGCCGACCAAACACCCTACACCAATTCATTCTTGAATGAGTATAAATTGTTGAAATTGTGTTTTGGGGATAATTGCATGTTACTATTTCACTCTTTATGCGTTATTATTTAAGATCGACCAATGATGCCTACAGTACCTTGTTTTATACTGATGCTACTCCTGCACTTATTTTCAGACTGTATACCTCAATTTAGGAAGTTCATCTCGAGCCCATCTCTACAAAAACAACAAATTAATTGAAGGTGAGCAGATCAAGTTGTGCAACTTTTATTCCTCCGCAGAAGATGTCTTTTGTTCAGAAATTGACTTTTATTTTAATTACTTGATTTACTCCTTTTTAGAAAATGTTAGGTAGATTTCCTAATGTACAATGACTATTAGGTTCTAGGGATATATTAGATAGATTGCAAGATTATATTCTATTAATTTAATTACGGCTTTCGCTATTTATTATTTATAATGTTATTTACTCGTATCTCCTATTGGGATTTAGGTAATTAGTTGGGACTCATTGGGTCACCCATCGGAGGGGATAGTGTGGGTTCTAATCGCTACTAGTTGACTCATGTAGGATGAGTCTAGTAAAGACCCGCGAATCGGTGCAAAAACATCTATTACATATCTTCGGGAGGTTATACCACTTTAAGGAAACTCCTCTCTTTCCTTCCTTTTCATGCTATTATTTTATTCTAATTGGTATATGGTGATCCAAATTACTATCTAACAATTATTCTTCTTTCTCTCACAGATGGTGAGAATACGTGCAGGTGGAATTAGAGAGGATGCACCTGAGCCAGCAGTAGCAGCCGCAGTATGCGGCAGAAGATGGGGCAGAGGTCACAGGCGGAGTCCTGTTGCTACCAGAGGAGGGGCCCATGCTCCTGCTTCGGTTCGGGAGAGTTAATCAACTGTAGTTCCTCTAGTGGTTCAGGAAAGGGTGGCAGTAGAGGTAAAGGTTCCAACACAGGGAGAGGGTGCAGCTACTCTAGCATCCTCCGAGGTCCTTAAATCTTCTGAGCAACCTCATAGGTAATGAGGAAACAATAATGAATCTTGTATTGAAGCAGTCGGGGATACAACATGTAGTTACTGTGGCTTCATGTATAGATGATATTTTAGAGGTTGTGATGTTTCTGAGATCGTTAGCTAGATCGGCGATAATGGGGGAGGAGCATGACTTGTTCTGGAGGTTCACAATGATGAAGCCTACTACCTTCTATGCCACTGAAACTGAGGACGCCTATGAGTTCATCCTCGATTTCCTTGAGAGGCTCCATAAAATGGGGGAAGTGGAGAACTATGGGGTGGAATATCACCTTTCAGCTGTTGGGTGATGCTAAGCTCTAGTAGATAATAGAGTGCAAACCGGCAGGGTCACCCCTACGGACTTGGACCCAGTTCTACTCTACCTTCATAGATAAATTTCCTCGTACTGTGCAAGACTGGAGATGAGATGAGTTCAACACTATCGAGTAGGGGAGTTCTACAATTGCAGGATATGAGGCTCGATTTCACACACTAACCAAGTATGCCCTGCCTTTATTGTCCACATAGGATGAAAGGATTAGGCTGTTTGTTAAGTGCCTGACTTGGACCCAGTTCTACTCAACCTTCCTAGAGAAATATGTGCCTCGTACCCTGTAAGACTGGAGACGAGATTAGTTCATCACTATCAAGAAGGGCACTTCTAAAACTGCAACATATGAGGATCGATTTTACTCACTATCCAAGTATGCTCTATATTTATTGCCCACAGCGGAGGAAAGTATTAGGCGGTTTGTTAAGGGCCTGATTATGGGCCTTCAGATGTCATCCCCTCATATGGTCTTGCAAGTAAGACCTTTAAAGAAGTGGTAGATTTGTGAAGAACGTGGAGGGGGTGAAACGGGATGGTTATGCGATGAAAACTGAGAAGAAAGCTCGAAAGGCAGGTACTTTCAGTGATTCGTTTACTATGGATTTTTCTTAGGGCTACTCGAGATTCCCTATTTAGTTGGCTATGCAGGTATCAGTCGGTGGTCCGCCAGGGTCCACTCCGTGGCCTTCAGGAGTAGTTGGGGCTACTCAGATAGTTCGCTTCGATTTTGGGGCTTACCCTATTTCTTCTATTCTGGCCCAAAATCCAGTGATTGATAAGGTATGTCATGAATGTGGGGAGTATGGCCATATTCAAAGATGGTGTCTCAGGTTTGGTCAGGGTAGGCAGATTGTTTCACACCCAGCTCCTCGAGCTCTGGCCCCTGCCAAGAAAGGAGGTGGTGTATTCATCAGGGATCGCCCACAGCTTGGGCGAGGTAGTAAGAGAGTAATAACAGGTGGCACCTAGCCCACTAGAGGAGATGTACATATTGGAAGGGTTGGTACTCAGCTCAGCAGAGGGGTTACACAGCCCAATAAGGGCAAGTCTCAGGCAAGTAGCTTGGCTCATTTCTATGAACTTCTCAATCGGCCTGAGGCGGAGGTCTTCATATGCAGTAATAACAGGTACTATTCTTGTGTGTGACAAAATGGCTATGGCTTTATTTGATCTTGGCTCTAATTTTTCATATGTGTCTGCTTATTTTGCTGTGGGGTTGGATCTTGCCTGTGATTTACTTGATGTTTCTATTCATGTGTCTACTCCTGTTGGTTATTCTGTGGTTGTGGGTAGAGTTTGTTGTTCTTGTTTTATAGACTTTATAGGTTGTGATACTCTAATTGATTTGGTTATTTTAGACATGGTAGATTTTGATGTGATTCTAGTAATGAGGTGGTTGTTTCCATACCATGCCATTTTGAATTGCCATGCTAAGACAGTCCCCAGAGCGATGCCAGGGTCATCTAGGTTGGAGTTGATGGGAAATTGTAGCCCTTCTCCTAAGAAACTTATCTCTTATATTTGTACTCGAAAATTGATAGGGCGAGGGTGTTCAACTTATCTAGCTCATATTCGGGATACTAGTTCAGAGGGTCCTTTTATAGAGTTAGTCTCAGTTGTTCTTGAGTTTCTAGAGGTATTTCCTACAAATTTTCCTAGCATGCTGCCGGACCACAACATTGACTTCTGCATATATTTAAAGCTAGAGATCTGACCTATTTTTATACCTCCATATGGTATGGCACAAGCTAAATTGAGGGAACTTAAGGAGCAGTTGCAAGAGTTGCTTAATAAAGGGTTTATTAGGCTGAGTATCTCTCAGTGGGGTGCTCTGGTATTATTTATGAAAAAGAAGGATGGTAGCATACAGATGTGCATCGATTACCATCATTTGAATAAGGTAACTATTTGGACTAAATACCCTTTTCCCCGAATAGATAACCTATTTGATCAGTTACAGGGGTAGAGTTCTAAAAGATTGACTTGAGATCAGGCTATCATCAACTGAAGATCCTTGCTGAGGATATTCCCAAGAAAAGTTTCTGGACCAGGTATTTGCACTATGAGTTCCATGTCATGTCCTACAGACTCAACAGTGCTCCAACAGTGTTCATGTGCGTGATGAACGCTATCTTCAAACATTATCTATATTTATTTGTTATCATGTTCAATGATTATATCTTGGTATACTCTAAGACTAAGCAGGAGCATGAGAATCATTTCAGGATTGTGTTGGAGTTGCTGAAGGAGAAACAACTTGTAACACCCTGAAACTTTCTTAGACCAGACTCAGACTTTGAAAGAAAAATCTAGAAGAAGACCAGAAAAAAATTGTCTCAGAACGATAGAGACAAAGGGCTTATGGTGGCCCCGAGCGAGTTATTCTGTGCTGGTTGTACCTTTCGGCTTATAGGGGCCGGGTAAGGTTCTTGTTTGTACTATTTACTGTTAGATTAGACAGTAGGAAGTTAAGTTACTTAGGTTTTACCTCTATCTCTTCCACTCAGTTACTATCAGTTTCATCTTAAGTTTTATTCAGTCAGTTCTAGCTATTGCCTTAGATATTCGATACATATTGTACTAACGCCCATCTTGGGGCACTGCATTACTTACGTTCTTGTACGGATAGACACAGATCAGTACCTTCTTAGCTTTCAGCCTGAGTCAATAGTACATTTAGCTCCCCTCTTCCGCAGCTAATTAGTTAGAAGGTTTGTTCTTTTGATTGCACACTATTGGTAGGTCGGGGCCTTGTCTTCACCAATATTCTACTCCTAGAGGCTTGCAGATTTACAGTTTTCCTGTGGTTAGCTTATTGTTGGCCGTGTGGGGCCTATATATGCTTTATTCTGTGTGATGGTCGTCTGGGGCCTATATATGATTTATTTCATGTGATGGTCATGTGGGTCCTATTTATGCTTTATTTCATGTGATGTCCGTGTGGAGCCTTTTTTAGTTGTTAAATAGTGGCCTTTTCGGCTATAGTATAGTTATAGACGCCTGGTTTTCATTTCAGTTAAAACTAGATAGCATGTAGGTCTTGCCGGCCCACATAGGACTCCCTTCTATTGCTTGTTTTAGAGTAGATGTTTACATTTATAGGTGGCTATATGGCCTTGTCAGCCGGAGGCTTTATTTACAGTCGAGATATAGCTCGTTGTTTTCTTAAAATTGTGTTGCAGGCATGCACCAGACGTGCATAAGCCTAGCCAGGTCAGTCAAATTCAAATATGGCATTAGGTGCCAGTCATGCCTCCCAAGGCGGGGCATGAAAAACATGGTATCCGAGCAGGTCGTATCCCAGGGAGTCTACAAGCCGTTCCAAGTAGAGTCTTGCCTATGGATATGTTGTGCACCACATTCTATAGACAGGAGGCTGCGAGGCATGTTAGGGTGGTTACTCTTCTTTCTCTTCCAGTCGTTCCATAGAGTTGTATTGTATAGGGATGGGTCCTTAGGCTTACTATAATATTCTTGTGTACAGAGAAATGTTGTACACGCGATAGACCACGATTTGCAGAAAGTTAGATATCGCAGCAGGAGAAGGCACTAGCAGGGTGCCTCTGTCAGAGTCGGCCCGATCTGAGGGCGACAGGAAAACTTCATCTCGGTCTCCCCAGCACTCTCCGCCACACCAAGAGCCGTCCAGAGCAGCAGATATGTCGGCACCATCTCCAGCAGCTCCTATACTTATACCATCAAACTAGGAGTTCAGGAGTGTTGTCTTTATGCTAGCTCAGATGATGGTTGTGCAGCGTCAGCCAGTGGCGCCCGTGGTTGCTTAATCTTCAAAAGGGCCTGGTAGTTCGAGGGTCCGAGAGTTCCTCGCTCTGATTCCCCCGCATTTCACAAAGATAGATCGAGATGAGGACCCTAAGGAATTTTTGGACCAGTTGCGGTGGATTTTTAGGGTAATGCATGCCACATCTGCGGAGTCGATTGAGTTAGAGTTACTTTGGTCACAGGACATAGCAGTTTTATGGTATGAGAGTTGGGAGAGGTCTCGAGGTAGAGATGTTCCCCCTTCGACTTGGTCCAGTTTTTCAGAGGCCTTCTTGGGTCATTATTTGCTGCGAGAGATCCGACAGGCTCAGGTAGATCAATTTTTACATCTGGAGCAGGGTTGGATGAGTGTTTGGGAGTACACTATGAGATTTGACTCCTCTTCCCGATATGCACCAGCTTTTGTAGACACTATGCCAGCCAGAGTGCACCTTTCATTATGGGGATGCTTTTAGAGTATGTAGAGATATGTGTTACGGCCACACTATGGGAGGATATGGATATCGCCCGTATTCAGGCATTTTCTCAAATTATCAAAGGGAGCAGGCAACGATAGCGGGAGGAAGAGAAGTCAGGAGCACTACCGCAGGACTAGACCTAGTGACAATCAGGCAGAGTTTCACGGCGGACCTAGGACACGACTATAAGGTAGACCACCCAGACCACCACTTCCACAGCAGCAGTAGGGTGGTAGACCAGGCCATCGGGGGCAGTCAGGACCCAGCAAGAGCTCATGGCCATCAGGTTCGTAGAAGCAGAGAGGGCCAGAGATGAGTAGACTCACTGTGCCACCTTGCCCTATTTGCAGTTGACGTCACCTTGGGGCATGCAGGTATTGTTCTACTGCGTGTTACAACCGTGGACAAGAGGTCACTTGATGAGGGACTGTCCAGCCAGGGGTCAGAGTGATCGTGGCCGACAGGACAGATCTTCAGTAGGGTCACATGCCCCAGCATCTCCAGTAGGGCTTAGGCCCTCAGTTCCAGCCAGTAGAGGCCGAGACAGTCAGGGGAATCGAGTTCAGGCACCGATCTGGATCGCACCTATGCTTTACCGGGTGACACGAGTGAGAGTCGTTACTGGATGTTGTGACAGGTATGCTGGACATCTGTTCTCATTCAGTTTATGTTTTGATAGACCCGGGCTCCACTTTGTCTTATGTTACACCATTGGTGGCCCGAAATTTTTGTATAATGCCAGAATTGCTTCAGCAACCCTTTTCAGGGTCCGCGCCCGTCGGTGATTCTATTATAGCTAAACGAATTTACCGGGGTTGCACAGTAGAGGTTGTTGGTCGCCAAACTTCGGCAGATTTAGTGGAACTAGAAATTATCTATTTTGATGCAATTATGGGTATGGATTGGCGAGAACCATGTTATGCCAATGTAGAATGTTGAACCAAGACAATTCGATTCTACTTTCCAGGGGAGGTAATACGAGAGTGGAAAGGCAATGCAGCCACGCCAAGAGGTAGGTTTATATCCTATCTCGGGTGAGAAAGTTGATAGCAAAGGGTTGCATCTATCATATTGTCAAGGTTTAGTATGTCCAAGCAGAATCCCCACCTCTTCAGTCCATTCCAGTAGTCAATGCATTTCCAAATGTGTTCCTAGATGGATTTCCTGGTATTCCCCCAGAACGGGAAATCGATTTTTCCATCGACCTATTACCAGGTACTCAACCTATATCCATCCCTTCATACCGAATGGCTCCTGCTGAGATTAGAGAATTGAAGGAAAAGTTGAAAGATCTATTGGATAAGGGCTTCATCAGGCCGAGTACTTCACCGTGGGGTGTATCAGTTCTATTTGTAAGAAAGAAAGATGGCTCCCTCCGCATGTATATAGACTGCCGACATCTAAATAAAGTCAATATCAAGAAGAAATACTCGTTTCCCAGGATAGATTACTTGTTTGATCAGCTTCAGGGGGCGAAGTATTTCTCTAAAATTGATTTAAGGTCTGGGTATCACCAGGTTCAGGTTCGGGAGAGAGATATCCCAACAATGGCTTTCAGGACTAAGTATGGCCATTTTGAATTCCTAGTCATGTCCTTCGGGTGCATGAATGCTCCTGTAGTGTTCATAGATCTGATGAACAGCATCTTCAGGCCGTATCTAGATTTGTTTGTGATAGTATTCATTAATTACATTATGGTGTATTCCCTCTCAGAAGTAGAACATTGAGATCATCTACGAACAGTGCTCCAGATTCTCAAGGGTCACTAGTTGTATGCAAAATTTTCTAAATGCGAGTTTTGGCTGAATTCAGTAGCCTTTTTGGGTCATACTATGTCAGATGCTGGTATTTAGGTAGATTCACAAAATATTGAGGCAATAAATACATGGCCTAGACCTATAAAACCAACTGAGGTACGCAGTTTCCTGGGGTTAGCTAGGTATTACAGAAGATTTGTAGAGGGGTTTTCTACTCTATCAGCGCCTTTGACCAAGTTAACCTAGAAAGCAGTTAAATTTCACTGGACTGAAGTGTGTGAACAGAGTTTTCAGGAGTTGAAAAACAGATTGACATCAAGGCTAGTGTTAGCTTTGCCATAATGTTCAGAGGGCTATGCAGTGTATTGTGATGCTTTAGGCATTGGGTTAGGGTGTGTTCTGATGCGACATGGTAAGTTAATTGTTTATGCTTCAAGTTAGCTGAGGAAACATGAAAAGAACTATCCCACTCACGATCTGGAGTTGCAGCAGTAGTTCATGCCTTAAAAATCTTGAAACATTACCTATATGGGGTGCACGTGGATATTTTTACTGATCATAAGAGCCTCCAATACATTTTTACACATAAAGAGTTGAACCTGTGGCAGCTTCGCTTGTTAGAATTGTTGAAGAACTATGACATGAATATTTTATATCATCCAGGGAAGGATAGTATTGTGACAGATACCCTTAGTCGTAGATCAATGGGGAGTTTAGGGCACTTGAGGCCCGAACAGCAGGAGCTAGCCTGAGAATTGCACCAGGTAGCCAGTTTAGCCGTCGGTATAGTAGACTCGGGAGATAGTGGGGCAGTGATTCAGAATACTGTAGTACCATCCCTGGTTGTAAGAGTAAAGGAGCGACATTATGAAGATCCTAACCTGGTACAGCTCAGAGATAAAGTTTCAGTGAGGTGAAGTATCATCTTTTGAGGTAACCAAAGGTGGGGTCTTGAGATGTAGAGGACGCCTATGCGTTCCAGATGTGGTAGGACTTCACCAGCAGATCATGGAAGAGGTACATTATTCCTGCTATTATCTTCACCCAGGTTCAACAAAGATTTATCATGACATAAAAGATATTTATTGGTGGCCAGGTATGAAAAAGGGTGTAGCAGAATTTGTAGCACACTGCCCCTAACTTCCAGCAAGTAAAGGATGAACATCAAAAACCCGACGGATTGATACAGGAGATAGTGGTTCCTATGTGGAAATGGGAAGCAATAAATATGGATTTTATGATAGGGTTACCACGTACCCAGCGAAGATTTTATCCTATCTGGGTGATTGTCGACAGATTGACGAAGTAAGCTCATTTTCTACTAGTTAGGACCACTTTTTTAGTCAAGGACTATGTTGAATTGTATATCAGAGAAATAGTTCAATTGCATGGTGTCCCGACTTCTATCATTTCTGACAGAGGGGCACAATTCACAGCTAGATTTTGGCAGTCATTTCATAAAGGCTTGGGGACACAGGTTAATCTGAGTACAACATTCAATCCTCAAACAGACAGGTAGGAAGAACGTACAATTCAGACGCTCGAAGATATGTTGCGGGCATGTGTGTTAGACTTCAGGGGAAGTTGGGCTGAGTATTTACCCCTTATTGAATTTTCTTACAATAAATGTTACCATTCGACAATCCAGATGGCGCCTTACGAGGCCTTATATGGGCGGTAGTGCAGGTCCCCGGTTGGTTTGTTCGATATTGGAGAATCAAAGTATGTTGGGCCAGACATAATCCACTAGTCAGAGGAAAAAGTAAAGCTTATCAGAGAATTCTTGTTAACAGCTCAGAGTCGTCAGAAATCCTACTCTGATGTGCGGCATAGAAACCTTGAATTCAGTATTGGTGACAGGGTATTTTTGAAGATTTATCCAATGAAGGGCGTAATGAAGTTTGGCAAAAAGGGAAAGCTTAGCCCTACATTTATTCGCCCATATCGGATCCTCCGGAGAGTAGGCCAAGTTGCTTATGAATAGACTTACCTCTAAAGTTGGAATTTGTTCACCTGGTCTATCATGTATCAATGTTGTGGAAGTGTATAGGGGACCCATCCCGAGTCGTGCCAATCGAGGATGTTCATGTTACCGAGGAGTTAGCCTACGAAGAGGTTAACCTAGCTATATTAGATCGACAGGTTCGCAGGTTGAGAGAAAAGGATGTCGCCTCTGTTAAAGTATTATGGAAGAACAGGAATAGAGAAGAGATAACCTGGGAAGATGAGGATGATATGAAATCTAGATATCTTCACCTGTTCCAGGGTTAATCCGGATTATGCAGTTAAGGTGAGGTTGTTGTTGTTCAGTTGATATTTTACTACTTCTGTTATCAGCACTGTTGCTTAGCTGTTCCTTATTATTGTGTAATGGTGTTTATAGCGTCCTGCGAGGCATCGGTGTTGGACTTTTCTGCGTTTCAGGTTTTCAGATAGTCCGTATTATAGAGGAGACTCTACTTAAATTTTTCTAAATCTTGGATAAAAGAGTTTAACTTCTGCGAATTTAAGAATTACATTTGAGGATGAATGTTCCTAAGGGGGGTGGCGAAGGATGTTACACCCCGTCAAAGTTATTGATTTGTAAACGTACGCGTGGATTTCTGATGTATAAAGAGAGTACGACGCATGTAGAGAAGCCTTAGAAGCAAGATCAGTCGAGGCTAGGCCATGAAGGGCCAGCGCGGCGCGTCAGCACATGGGCACAAGGGGAGGTGCGCTGCGGGGGGCCTGCTGGTGCTATCGCTAACGCGGGGTGCCCCCTGCCAACCAACCTCAACCTATATAAATGCCCTCTTTTTCAATTCAAGTCATTTATCCACATTTTCATTCGACTAGTTTTGAGGTTTTCTATGGTTTTTCGTCCGATTAAACTATCAAACGCCATCCATATTAAAATTAACTTGGGGTATCGAGTTCTAAGCCTACAGGGAGCATTACTATGGAGTTATTTTCATGAAATTCTCAAGGAAAATCCTAACCCCGCCGAGTAAAAGTTGTTAGAATTGCAGGCATCAAGTAAGTATTTCTCCCTTTTGAACCCTCGGGAAATTATAGGTTTTCCGCCGTATTTTACATAGTTGAATTATAGTCTCTATTAATAATGAAAATTATCATTTTAAGTCGATTTCCGTATTGAAATTAGTCTCTTTCTCCCAGTATTATGGTTATATTTGGAAAGAGCTATTGAGTACAAGTTGAAACTCGTCAGTTGTTTGGGAAACGACAATCGAGGTATGTTAAGGCGAATACCATCGGCAAGTTAGATTCTATAGAATTATAATACAGTTTAAATCCCAGTAAGAAAGCTAGAAGACTTATTCTAGTGAATAGTTGTTGTTGTTAGCGGAGATAAGTACTTATTTTTAGTTTGGGATTGAATTTTCCCTATATATCCCTCCACGACCAACCCAGGGTTACTAGCTGTGTCGCTGCCCGCCAGGGGCTAGATGACGTCGCTCTAAGCAGCGGTATGCCGTCCGCGAGGGACGAAGATGAGGTTCGAGGACCTTATACAGTCCATTCCATGGCTGGACTATTTATGTGTCGTATCGACACTAAACCCCCGTTGAGCCTGGTGTCCGGGGTACAGACAGCAGGAGTCCACCAGACTCAGACACAGCTACAGTTCAAGGGCCAAGAGGGCTCACTTGCAGACCCAGGGGATTGGCAGGTTGGCTATAGTTATTAGTTGACTCGTTTTGACCTTGTTAGGGGTATATAGATTGAACTGTGATCGCCAGGGATTATGGGGGACCCGAGTGGATTATTCTGTGCTGGTTGTACCTTTCGGCTTATGAGGGCCAGGTAAGGTTCTTGTTTGTACTATTTACTATTAGATTAGACAGCAGGAAGTTAAGTTACTCAGGTTATACCTCTATCTCTTTCACTCAGTTACTTTCAGTTTTAGCTTAAGTTTTATTCAGTTATTTCCAACTATTGCCTTACATATTCGGTACATAATGTGCTGACACCCATTTTGGATTGCTGCATTACTTGCCTGTAGGTGCGGATAGACACAGATCAGGACCTTCTTAGCTTTCAGCCTGAGTCAGCAGTACAGTTAGCTTCCCTATTCAGGAGCTGATTAGTTAGAGGTTTTTTCTTTTGACTGCATAGTATGGGTATGTCGGGGCCCTTTCTCAACCAATATTCTACTCCTAGAGGCTTGCAGATTTACAGTTTCTCTGTGGTTAGTTTGTTGTTGGTTGTGTGGGGCCTATATATGCTTTATTTAGTGTGATGGCCGTGTGGGGCCTTGTTTAGCTATTAAATAGTGTCCTTTTCAGCTATAGTATAGTTATAGTCACCTGGTTTTCCTTTTAGTTAAAACTAGACAGCATGGAGGTCTTGTCGGCCTGCATAGGACTCCCTTCTGTTGCTTGTTGTTGAGTAGCTGTTTTCATTTACAGGTGGCTATATGGCCTTGTCGGCCGCAGGCTGTATTTACAACCGAGATATAACTCGTTGTTTTCTTGAAATTGAGTTGCAAGCATGCACCAGGCATGCATAAGCCTAGCTAGGTTAGTCAAATTCTAATGTGGAACTAGGTGCAAGTCATGCCTCCCAAGGTGGGGCGTGAAAATTCCAGAGAAGAAATTACTTATTTTGAAGCTAAGTGTTGGAGGGAAGAAGCATCATTTGAAGGATCAACTATATATATTGCCTATAGGTCATTTTTAATAATCTTTTAATCACTTTTACACTTCGTATATCATTTTGTAAGGGTTGTAAGCTGTTGGGAAGAGAAGACAAGTTGTACACTAGGTTTCTTCTTTCTTCTTTATTTTACTTTGAATGATGATGATTAAATATTTGTTTTTTCACTTATCTATGAGTGGCTAAACTCATACTCTAGGGTTTTGGTCATGGTTGATGGTTGATGTTTGATAGACTGATTTTATACTAGTATTGATTCTTCAAATTGGTTGTTTACATTTACTTGTTTTAATTGCTAATTTATTAGACTTATCTTCTTATAAGTAAACCTATGGCTTTCAATTGAACTTGGGAAAGTGAATCGAAATGATTAAAGGTAAATATAGAACAGGAATTCAAAGACCCTCGAACCCATTGATGATAGGATTGAAGTTGTTAAGGATATGGATATACCCTTCAACCTTGTTTAGTTGAAATACAAGTAGGCATAACCGTCATTTCTCATTTCTCCTGCAACCATAGGGATATAGCCGTTAGGATTCATGACATAGTTCTTTGATGCTCGGGAGAGTGGCAAGGAATGGGATAGTAACTTGCAGCTAGAAACTAGCAACCATAGGAAAAACCGTTCTAGTGTAATCACGTCTTGGAAACTCAACATGAAACGAAAAGTTCCATTTTCCTAGATTTTCATCATCATCGAAGTAAAACTAAATTTGCAACTGTCTTTAGTCATTATTATATTTAAAGATTATAGTATTTAATTTCCCAAACCATTTCCCATTTCAACTATTTGATAGAATAGCAAAATAAGAAACAACCTTAAATGTTTAAAATGACAAGTCTCTGTGGGATCGATAATTGGAACATCCAGTCCTATATTACTTGACGACCACATGCGCTTGTGTGCGCTTGGGCGATATCAAGTTTTTGGCGCCATTGCCGGATGTTTTAAATATTGTTTGATCGTTTGTAGATTACGATTCTTATTTTTCTATTATGTATATATTGTATAGACTTTTATTTTTTTATTTTTTTTGTATCTTACTATTCTTCTTAACATGAAATCTTGGTACATAATGGGTCAAATGATGGGTGTTTATATCAATGGAATCCTTGTCTGAATTATAGAGGACCCCACCTATGGCAATACTGTAATACTTGTGGTGTATGTGGCGATCGAGATGGCCATTGGAGTAGTTGCCTAAATTTTTATTCCCCTTCCCCAAGCCCCTATTATACTCCTCCTATTGTTTTTTATGCTTACAGGAATAATGAAGAAGAGGAACATCATGCTAAAATAAGCCATATGGAAAAACTGACCCTGGAGCATACAGAAGTAATGAGGGTGCAACTTACTAATCAAGGAAAAGACTTAAAAGGGATGAGTTCCAAGTTCACAGAGATGATGGCTGAGGCTGCAGCTTGTAATGATTCACAAGTCACGGTCTTAGCTAATACTCAAGAGGAACCTCATATGGAAGGGAGAATAGAGGCTAGGCAAGAGATAGACTAGTTTGCCTCAAGTATCAATAACTTGTAGGGTCTTTTGAATGAAAAAAGTTGAGGGGTCTGAGGCCCAACTACAAAAGGTTGTGGATACTAGACAATGCGTGGAAACAAGAAGAAGAATCTCTACTATTAGACGATTATTTGTTGGTTGATATCAATGTTGAGGAGGTGGATAAAAGTGAGGATGTCAAGCATAATGCAATCTTGGATTTAGGGTGTTTTGGTCCTCATTCTAAACACTTTTCAACATTTTGTTTGGTTGGAAAACTAGAAAGCCTTCCAAACCTATGGAGAAATTTGTAGATGAGGAATAATACCCCTATACTCTAAAATTTATTATGCCAAAGACACATTACGACATCACTTACTTAAGGGCCAAGAAGTATAAGATGCCACATCTATTACTTGGTCTCTTCATGTTTACACTACCGCCCCTTGAGCATAATAGGAAGTTGGAAAAGAAATTAGGGGTGAAATTTATAAGCTCAAAATGGAAGGAAAAGTGGTGAAACATGATGGTGTCGTGTCGCGATATTAAATCAGGCACTTGTTGGGAGGCAACCCTATTCGTAATAGTGTAGTTTTTCTTATTTTTTTATTGTGGCATTTTGTTAATTATTTTTCTTTTGCATATAAGGGGAAGTCTGAGTAGCCGAAATCAAAGCTAAGGAGCATGGTATGATCTTAAGTATGGGATCGTGCGCCCCATAAATCCAAGAGACATGTTGCTAGCTAGGCCCTAAAGGGCCTCAGGGAGTAATTACGCACTCTTATCTAATCTTTAATTTTTAGATGCTCTGAGGACAGAGCTTGATTTTAAGTGTGGGTGAGAGGATATATCCCAAATTTTGAGATTAAGGGTACGCATGCCAACAAGTTTCATTGAAAATTTTTGAAAATGGCATGTCTCAATCACCCTTTGATTTTTCTTATGGCCTTGATTCTTTTCTGAATGGGGGACCTTTAAACTGGGAAATTTTTTCATTTTTAGGAGTAGTTTTAATTTTTTTAAGGTGTAGTAACCCTTCCCGATGCTAGATGGATGACGACCATCTTAAGAGAATCTCATCATTTTTCTTATTTTTAGGATTAAGTCAAAGATCATTCACTTGTGTGCTCTTTGACCTTCTACTTAGCAGCTATGCTACAGTCAATAAAGTGGTCATCTTGAATGCATAAGTGAGGAATCGGTGAGAGACACACATATCTCTTTAATTTGACTCAAAATGATTCTAAGGGCTTAATAATGAAAAAAATGTCATTCAATATGATCGTGTGATTGTGTAGTTGTAGGAAGCCAACTAGATTCTTGATTGCGTGAGAGGTGAGATAAATTGTCTTTTTTGTACATATTGTAGCATCTAGAACTTTCCTTAGTATATGTATGATACCTAGTTGTTACGGAGTTGGGATATGATCAAGGAGTTTCATTGAAAAAGCCATGTTTTTCCTATGTTTATTTTTCGTTCCTGAACATTCTCCCTAGTTAACCCCTTTAAGCCTTAAGCTTTATTCTTTCATAGCCACGAAAGTAGCTTAATCCCTCTTTTTGAAAGACCTCAGACTTATTGATCAAAAGTAGTCTTAGAAACTTTGAGACTTGAAATAAAGTTCCACCGAAGTATATTGTTAAGGGGAAAAGAAACAGACTGGTAAGAGGAGAAAAATAGGAAGAAGGGGTGCCCACAGAATTGTGTTGTTTATGCTGCTAGGACAATGAAACATAGAGCTTTAAATGCAAAATCCTTTTGATGTTATAAGAAAAGACCAGTAGTCAAGTGGTGAAAAACGGGGCATAAAAAGAAAATAAAAAGAGTGAGTTAAGTGAAGGGTGAACAACAAGGAAAAGGTGGTGGACTTGAAAAACGAAAAATGTCTTAAAAGTG
This sequence comes from Datura stramonium, assembly GCA_018107945.1. NCBI lineage: Eukaryota > Viridiplantae > Streptophyta > Magnoliopsida > Solanales > Solanaceae > Datura > Datura stramonium. Next base: position 181,478 of record JACEIK010001698.1, on the reverse strand, counting down.
TTTTGGGTGGTAGTCACTACAAAAGAAATATCATTCCTACCCATCCCTTAGCTGACATTACAGCCAAGAAATGTCCTTGTGATATGAATCTCTTGAAACAACCAAGTAGTCTAAATGTACATAAAGAACAAGCTTATGGTATGTGACATATGTGCATTACATCGTTTGTGAGTGTGAGGGTTCCTTGTTTTCTATGTTCCATATATTTGCATTTATAATATGAGAGAGGAACATCACTAAAAGTGAGGGGCACAAGATGTATAACTCGGTGTACTATTTGTTGCATATTTCACACTTAATCATGTTGTCCCTATCTTTAGAAAGGATGAGTCAATTATAAAGGTTTTGCGGTCTTGATTGTGAAACCTTTATATATGCTTTATGAGAATTGTTGTATGTTGATGAACCACTTGATCTATGCTCTATTCTAGTTGGTTGAATATGAATTGATAAAGGTACCAAGTTTGATGATAAAAGATGAGTTTATGTGTGTATTAAGGAATGTTTGAGGACGAACAATGATTTAAGTGTGGAGTGGTGATGTAGGGCATATTCCTATGCCCATTTGCATTGTTTTTGCACATATTTTATCTTGTTCTTAGTCCATAATTCTTATGAAATGCATTAATAGATGTGTTTGTGTATTTTGTATGCTAACAAATGATTTGAGATATTTTGAGTAGGAACCAAGGAAAAAGGACCCGAATTAGCTCAAGGTGTGAAAATTTGAGAAGCTGAGAAGAAGGATCTAGGGCAATGGCTGGTGCCCAGCACCAGGTCCTGAACTTTAGAGAAATGTGCAGCAATTTTGGGGCAATGGAAGGCGCCCAACACCAGGTCATGAACTTCAGAGATGTTTCATTCAACACTTGGTGAGATGAGAGCCGCAAAGCCCCATAGCATTCCATACTTAGAGAAATTTCCCAAAGTTCTGGTGAGATGGATGGGGTTGGGCACCAGAGAGATCTTAGAGCCATGAAATTTGACTAACACTCTAGCGAGATAGGTGGCGGGCGGGGCGCCCCGATGATTCAAAGGTGTTGAAATTTGGCTAACCCCTTGGCGAGATGGATGGTGCGGGGTGCTCGGAGCCTAACTTCTGAGGAAACTTGAGCGCAACTTGGGGCTATAGGTAGGGCAGTGTGATATGTCCATTCTGGAGCAGAAATTGCTTATTTTAAAAATAAGTGTTGGAGGGAAAAAGTGTCATTTGAAGGATCAACTACTATATATATAGCCTCTAGGTCATTTGTTAATCATCTTTTAATCACTTTTACATGTCATATATCATTTTGTAAGGGTTGTAAGCTGTTGGGAATGGGAGATAAGTTCTACACTAGGTTTCTTCTTTTCTTCTTTATTTTACATTGAATGATGATGATTAAGTCTTTATTTTTTCCACTTGTCTATGAGGGGCTAAACTCATACTCTAGGGTTTTGTCCATGGTGGATGGTTGATGTTTGATAGACTGATTTTGTACTAGTTTCGATTCTCCATTATTGGTTGTTTATATTTACTTGTTTTAATTTCTTATTTATGAGACTGATCACCTTACAAGTAAATCTATTGGCTTTCGATTGAACTTGAGAAAGGGAATTGAAAGGGTTAGAGGTAAATATAATATAGGAATTCAAATACTCTTGAAGACATTGGTGATAGGATAGAAGTTGTTTTTGAGGATAGGGATATACCCTTCCATCCTGTTTAGTTGAAATACAAGTAGGTATAACCGTCGTTTTATATATCTCCTGCAACCATAGGGATAAAGGCATTAGGGTTCATGAGATAGTTATTGGAAACTCAGGAGAGTGGCAAGGAATGGGATAGTAACTTGCAACTAGAAACCATAGGAAGAATCGTTCTAGTGTTATCACTTCTTGAAAACTCAACTTGAAACTAAATGTGCCATTTCCTTAGATTTTTATCATCATCCAAGTAAAACCAAATTTTCAACTGTCTTTAGTCATTTTTATATTTAAGGTTTATAGTATTTAATTTCCCAAACCATTCCCTATTTCAACTGTTTTAGAGAATAGAAAAATAAGAAACAAACTTAAATGATTAAACTAAGAAGTCTCTGAGGAATTGATAATCGAGACATCTAGTCCTATATTACTTGAGGACCACGTGCACTTGCATGCACTTGGGTGACATCAAGCAACAATAAGAGAAAGTACTAGGGATGTGTTATTGATGGGGCGCTGATAGGATTAGGGGTTAATTGATAAGTCTAAAGAATCAATTACAAGCATGAATAGCTATGGACAAGGCTGCACCTTGTGTTTCTTAACCAATTCGGTACATTTTACTTGAGTTCTCTCGAGTCCCAAGGTCACATAACAAATTAGTCATATTAACTTAGAGAAGGGTTAAGCAGTTTCTAGCCTTAACTCTTGAATGAATTATGAAAATGGGTCTTGTCTATCTCTAAAACAGCACCACACCTTCAAAAATCAATTCCCCACTAATGCTTTCTCATCCAAATCATACTTCTCTTTCTCAAGCAAAAGAAATATAAGTAAAGATAATTTATGTTTGCAACCATAAATATTTCAATTGAAACTTAGAGAAAGCAATAGATTCATGCAAAATAAGTGATTCTAAGATTAAATCAACAATATGCAATCCATGCTAATCCCCTATCAAGTACACTCCCCTAGAAAAAATATTAGTTACTCGTGAATGAAGACATGAAGATTATAACAATAAATGATTCATTAACATTCATCATTGAATAGAAAACTCAAGCTTCAAAATGTGCTTCGATGGTGGATTTTCCCCTAGCAACTTGAAGAAAAAGAAAGAAAAGCTCTCACATCTCTCTATCTTTCTCTCTCTATAATATGATATGTTCAAAAAGTTCTTCTCTTCCTATTATTAAGGGTGTCTACAAATTAGAAAAATTCTGCTTCTCTTCCTTGTGCACGGATTCCCATTTTTACCTTAGAAGCATCCAAAGTATCTCTGTGCTAGATCTAGATAATTTCATTCTTTTCAGCATGTAGCCACTTGTGCGACACCTGCAAAATGCGAGACACAAGTCTCTCGTAGCTCTGGATTAAAGAAAACTGGGTGTGTCCTGCGGTTGCACCTGGGTTTCGCAAGTGCCCACCTACATTTTGTAGGTGCTCTTCATCTTTCGACTAGTGCGAATCTACGTGGAACCACCAGTGAACCACAGGTCTTCTTCTTCCAACACTTTGTTTTTTAGTTCAATTCCTCTTCTTTCACTTCTTAAGTTCAATACCTGCAAAATCAAAGAGAAATGGCATAAAACCTTCCTAAATGAGTTGAAAACAAAGCAAAAGTTCATACTTAAAAGCCTAATGAGTTGCTAATTACCAACTCATCAAACCCCAAAACTTGAACCATTGCTTGTCCTCAAGCAAGGCATTTCCTCACAACTATGAAATTAACTTAATAATGTCATTACAAAGTGTTGCGCACAAAAGAGCACTAAAACTTAGGACAACCCCAAAATCACACACCCACTCAATACAAAGAAGATACTCAAACATGTTGCACACACTTTAAGACGTGGTGCCTGGCTAATCAAAACAAGATTCAATAGCATCTCAAGTCATTGACAATCCACATTCAAGGTATGCCTTCAAATTCATAGAACACTTGTCTCACTCACACTTCTCAATTAGAAACACACGTTAGCATATACCCCAACGAAGTGATACCACTCATACAAAGAGAGAATCCCATTCAGTTTCATGCATTTCACACACATCAAGATTATAGAATAAAGCAAATACACTCACTTCACAAATAAATTCAAGTGCATCCAAATTGACCCATAGGCTTGCCCTTTATGTAACCCGCCACTAATGTAGAGTTGCTACACTCGGAATCACTAAGGTCTTGAGGGTCATAATGAAGGATCGGGGTAAAGGTAGGGCTAATTTTTAGTTCTAGTGACTAAACCTCCCTAAAGCTTTTTGTGAACATATGCAAACATCTCTGTTCATAATTGGGATCACTCCATCTTATCTTCCTTTATTCATCATCTTCATTTTTTATCAAGAACCACCCTTATAACACTTTGCCTTCCATAATATCCTCTTCTAAGAAAGAGATAGCACCTTTCACACATTTTTTCTTCTAATGGTAGGAGGTTTTAACCAACCCTTTTATTCATTTCATCACAATTTGGTGCTACCTCGCATTGAAGCTCACATATTCTTCCCGTTATTGCAAACCCCCAAATTTAGGCTTTTGCCTCATTTATTCCTTATCTTCTACCCAAATTTTGGGCTTCAAGCCCCTTTTTTTTCACCACTAGCAAGTAGGGAGGATGGGTGCCAAGAGAGGGATCACAAAAGGGTAATAAATGTGGTTTCAAAAGATGTCACACCCCGAGTCTATACCCTGGATGAGACACGATACTTGGAATCACAAGTAACCCCAAGTCAACCTGTGGTCTATCATAACACTAGCATACTGAGTAAAACATATCGAAAACTTTGAAATAATAAAACAAAGTATTTTATAAAAAAGAACTAGATCATAAGTTTAATACAACTGGAAGCAGAACTGAAAATCTGAAAACTCTATCTGTGTCTGAAAGCCATCTATCTGATGAGTTGTTGGGATAAGCCCCCAACTAACTCCAATTCTATCTGAAAGAAAATAAAATTGTAAGAAAATAACCCTCATCCCCGAAAAATAAGGACTCACCAATGAATGCAATTGAGGACTCCTAAAGATGAATTGCTAATGGGGCTGAGACTAAGATCCTGCAGTTGTATCATAAAATAATATAACATATAAGGTATGCGACAGTACTTTGAATATACTGAGTAAGTAGGAGAAAACGTACACAAGGAGTAAAATAACGGAATTTAAAAGACATGCAATGACAAACTGAAAATACTGAAACAGAATAACTGTGATATACTGAGGTGGTCAAAATGACCCTGTATGATAGTCAAAGACATGCTCTAAATCTGAGATACTAATCTGGAATATTGTGCTTAATTGATCTGAGCTGACTAATCTGAGATTGAACTGAGTTGACTAGTGGTAGTGTCTATAATCGACATATAACCATGTGAGCTAGACGTGGAGTCCGACGTATACACCCCATTGGTAGGACCCAATATACCTTACCACGGTATAAAGACATGAACTAAGTGATCACAGGTCTGGGGCCATGAGGCCAATAAAATAAATCCTACAGTGGCAACATAGTTTTGGGAACCTAGGTGCGCTGGAACCCCGGTCTGCTCGGTGCTAAGTCCTACTCCCGCCGGATAGTCCTAGTCTGACTACGAAGCTGATAGCTCGAAATTGGGGCCTAAGACTAGGTTAGGAATACCTATCTAGAAGAACGCTAAGAGTCTTATCGAATCAGATTCATTAACTGGGTTCTAAGATCGGTCAAAGCTACTTATCAAGAAGCGTCATAACCGTCTAAAGAATAAACCATAATTTGAAGCTGGGGTCTTAAGGCCGGTCAAAGCTGCATATCTGAAGTTTCATGGATGCCTAAAGAACCACTAAAATCTGATACTGAGTTTAATACTAATAACTGGGAGGTATCACAGACACCTCAACGATTAACTTAGTCAAACTGATCAGCTTACATTTTTTTGGACAACACTGAGGTTGCAAATAAATCTGACTAACACAAGACTGACATGATTCTTACTTAGATATTAACATAAATTAAATACATGAGCATCCCAGAACTAATAGAACCACGCTACAGGGAAAACTAGTTCAACCCACAAGTTTCTAATTTCTACTATGCTATGGCTAGGGACGAATTATACTACCAGCCTCAATCTTTCACAATTTCTAGAGATAAGGAATAAATAAGAAATCTAAAGTCATGAGAAATATTCCCTTTGAATCCACAAAGAAATATGTCTAAAAATGTAACACCCCAAAAGTTCCCAAGATTTAAAATCAGGATTTGGAATATGCTCAGCATAAAAATCTGCAACATTGCCTCAGAACGACTCATCCAATGAGTCATTGGTCGCTCTAATGACTCGTTAGATGAAGTAGTTGGAAGGGTTTCAGAAAGTGCTGCCAAGTTTTTTGATGCCATGAAAGAAAGGAATGAGTCATTGTGTGAAACAATTGACCCGTTGGATGCAATCATGGTAAGCTCGCAATGTGGACCTCTTAGAGGGGACGAGTCAGGCCTCGACTCGTTGGTTTCCATAATGGGTCGTCATGAGGAGTTGTTAGTTGGAGTGCAGGGTTCTGGGTTAATAATGTTGGACGAATACAATGAGCCATTGGAAGGAACAATGATCCATTGTGTCTGTCATTGGAAGGATATTGTAGAATGGACCAGTGGAGTTGATGGGAGGTGGTGACGAGTCGTTGGATGAATTAACGACTCATCATGTTGGTCGTTGGTTGAGGAAGTAGAAACTGAGAAGCAGACCCCCTGAAGCAACGGATGGTCACCACGAGTCGTGGTGAGGACCAACGACTCGTGGTGAAGGTCGTGGTCGCATATCGGGCAGATTTTAAAGCTTTTTCTCAGGGGTATTTTGGTAAATTCCTATGCCCCTAGTTCCTAAATGGCGTCGTTTTGGAAATTTTAAGGGACATTTCTAGTTGTTTTTCTAGCCTAACCTCTCATTCCCTCAACTCTTCTTCCTCCCCCTCTCAAGATCAAGGATTCAACTAAGTTTTTCTTCAAGGCTTCAAGGGTTTAGTTCAAGTGAAGATTCCTTTGAATCAGGTATGTGGGTATTTCAACAAGGATATCTTTCCATCCTTGTGCCCCAAACGTTTTATTGAAAATCCAAATCCCTTATTCTAGGAAAGCATGATCTAGGGTTTCAATTTATGGATTATTTCTTCTATGCATTCTATGAATTATAAGACCCATTAGTATTAAAAGTTACTTATGCTTATGGGATTATTTTTAATATATTGAATTATGTACGTAATGGTGAAAATGCATGATTATAAGAATTACCTTAAAAACTAGAATATATGTTTTTATAGATATGTTGAGATGAGATAAGAACTTATAAGCTTGGTCAATGGGAAGTATGTATGTGTTTTCACTATATTTTCCATGTAAATATTTTGGGTATGAGGTGAATCTATGATAACGGCATAATTATTGAATCTTCTTCAAGAATTGGGTTAAAATTACTATATGGGGCAGATGAATAAATATATGCTTTTACTATGATCTCGTTCTACATGTTTAAGGTATGAGTTAATTATATGGCTTTCCGTAAAATCTAGAATGTATGAATATATGTTAAAGTGGTGAATTGGATCTATGGATCCTACATGACTATATGTTATACATTGTATGTTATGAACTCAAAATTTGAATGTTGTGAAGGTGTGTAAAGTATGATCTAAATCTATAGATGTTCGTGAATGTAAAATGTGTGGATTAAATGATGATTTGGCTCCTTGACGATATGAATTATGATGATAAAGCATGAGAATGGTCCTTCAGACTTTTGAGGCTTGTTGTTAGTAGAAAGTAGCCTTAATCCTTTCTAAATGAATGTCATACGGTGAAATTAGAAAATGCTCATGTTTTTTATTAGTTGTAGTAGCTTAGACGAGATGAATAATGTCAGATTAGTACTCCTCATATCTAGTGCAGCCAGAGAATCTACACAGCCGAGAATGTTTCCCTTACTCAGCCAGGGACTCTCCAAAAAAGAGGATGTTTCCCTTAGTCAGCCAAGGACTCTCCATAGCCGAGAAAATTTCCCTTAGTCGGTCAGGGACTCTCCATTGCTGAAAATGTTTCCCATAGTCAGTTATGGACTCTCCATACCTGAGAATGTTTCCCTTAGTCAGTCAGAGACTCTCCATAGACGAGAACATTTCCCTTAGATCAGTTGGGACTCTCTATAGAAGAGAATGACTCCCTTTGTTCACATTATCAGTTTGGCTCAGTTCGTATAGTTCATACTTTAGTTTAAAATAGATATAGCATAATGCAGTCTCAGTTATCAGTAGATATCCAGTACAATGTATGATATTAGCTTCAGCTTCAGCTCTCATTATATTTTCAGTGCCTGACCCTTATGCATTAGTTTGATGATGCTTCAGAATATGAGTTCCATATGAAAGTTTGATGTTGATGTGTATGTGACTCAAAAGAGTGTTGTTGCATTCTAAATCAGTTACATGCCGATGTACTCAATATATTTCCTTCTTGTATACTTGTATGTTTAGTTTACTTACGTTTCCCTGCATGTTCAGTACATTCCAAGTACTGACTGCATACTTTATGTGGTATATCATTTCATGATATAGATTCAGGTATCTAGACTCAGCCCTGCGGGTAGGCATGCTCCTTCTTCCATCTCAGCGGNNNCTCTAGGATGAGATCTATATTTATTATTTCAGTTATATTTTAGTTTTTAGACATTAGGAGTTAGCTGGGGACTTATCCCAGCAACTCATCAGTTCAGTAGAGGCTTTCAGAATTATATACACAGATTCAGCTGGTATTAGAGTTTTATAAGATTTGTTATTTCGGGTTTTAAATTAGACTCTTTCAGTTTGCTTCCGCTCAGTTATGTTATGTTAGCTGGTTCTATTATTAAGTGATATGCTATGATTATGCCATGGGTCGACCTGGAGCCTCTAATGGTTCCTTGTCCCATGTTATGGCAAGGGTGTAAACTCAGATCCTGACAAATTTTGTATTAGAGAAAAGGTTTAGCGTTTCCTAGGGTGTCTGAAAGTTGCATTAAGTAGAGTCTTTTTCATGGGTGTGAAGCGCGCCACACTTATGACGAAGAGGCTATGAGACATTTGAGGAATTTTCCCTTTTCTTCAGGATTCTTATCGTGCGTAGAGTATAAAACTCTAAGAGTCCCTCTCCTGACTCATACTTTACGCGCTCGGAGATAATGCCTCCCAAAAGAGCGAATAAAAGAAGAAATGGTAATGGCCGCCAATAAGCACCACCAGCCCCGGCGAACCCAATAGACGACCATGTTACTCATGCCAAGTTCCAGGAAACCCTTAATATGTTGGCACAGGCCATGACCGCCCATATTAATCAGTAGGTGATGGCTCATGTTCCCCAAAATGGGAATGTAGTGGCAGAAAGGGTAAGAGATTTCCTCACAATGAATCCACCCGAATTTTTCGAGTCAAGGGTAGTCCAGGACCCGTATGAGTTCTTAGAAGAGATCCAAAAGATCACCTAAATCATGGGGGTGAGAGGAACTAAGAGCGTAGACTTAGCCTCCTACTAGCTGAAAGGAGTCGCTTATATATAGTTTTTCCAGTGGAGAGACAGTCGGGGAGTTGGAGCATCCCCCCTAGCTTGGGATGATTTTATGACTGCATTCCTAGATAGGTTTTACCCTAGGGAGTTGAGAGAGGAAAAGGTGGCAGAATTCATCAACATGAGACAGAACAACATGACTATCCAAGAGTATGCTTTGGAATTTACCCAAGAGTCCAAGTATGCACCGGAGATGGTAGCTGACCAGAGGGCTCGCGGGAGCAGGTTCGTGAACGGAGTGTTAGACTCCTTCATCAAAGAATGTAGAACCGCTATGTTGCACAAGGATATAGGCTTTCCCCATTTGGTGATATTCGCTCAACAAATAGAGTTAGATCAGGTGAAAGAAAAATAGAGAGAGTCCATGAGGGCCAGGGTAGGAGATTCAGAGTTTTTCCCACAGACGATGAGTGGTGTACACCGCTCACATTCCCAGTAGAAATCATCATCCCCAGCACTTTTGATTGTCAATGCTCCATATAAACCTAGGGTAAGGGAGATTACGTATCCATTGTGTACTTTCTGTGGGAAGCACCATTGGGAGAATTCATGGCCGGCTCAGATGTTTGTCTTTGGTACGGCAAGTTGGTCCATAAGCATCGAGATTGCACAGTGGCTAAGAGAGGCGAGAGTAGATCCTCGGCCACCTCTTCAGTAGCTCCATTAGCCTATCCTTTTCAGCAGGGTGCATCATCTATCTCGGGTGGTGGACAACGTCAAAATCGCTCATATGTCGTAGCAGCACACCAGGATAAGGGAAAGTAGCCAGTAGTAGTCACAGGTATGTTGTGTAATTTTGTGTTACTCTGTGCATGTTTCTAGCCCCAGAACCCCAGTATTAAATAAAAAACTCTTTGATGGTTGTTGAGAAGAGATTATTGATGTGTGATGTGATTAGTTGTGAGTGTAAGGCTTGTAGTGAAGGTTAGAGGTGAAACAGAAGCTAAGAGTTAGTAATATAGCCCCGACCTTAAGAAAGATTCAGGAGCCTTAGAATGACATCTTTAAGCTAAGAGGAGATGGTAAGTATGTGCGACAAGTCAGATCTTGAGAATGCTAACAGCGGACTTCCATCCCAAGCAGTTGCGGTATGTCGATCCCTTCAGGTTTAGATAACTTCTCTTGTATTTCAGTTGAAGGTAAGTTATGCCCATCCCCATGTGTAGATTACTGAAATTTCTGGATAACCGTTTCAGATAGCAATATCCTTAAGGCTCATCTTCATGTTATGAATCATCTATGTGTGTTTACTCATGTCTTCCAGTATGATTATCTTGAACTCAGCCTTTAGAAGTTGCTTCAGTATCTTAGTAGAACAAGGTTAACTCAAGAATGTGCTCAGTTATAGATGTGATGAATGACTCTTGCTCAAGAGTCCTTTACTTTCAGTTAGACCATATATCATGAATCTAACCCCATAATAGAAAGCGATTTGAGAACGAAGGCTCAATGCATATCAGCTCAGTGTCGGTTAGAGGGAAAGAATCCTTCTGAGTGTTCCATCTAGTTCCATTTTAGTTTCATGTCTTTCAGTCCCTCTTATGCCCTAGCATGCATGTATGATGTAGATGTTTAGTTAAGATATGTAAGATCAGTCGGGGTCAGATACTCCATTGTTTCAGCTGTAATTGATCAGTTTTGGTATTTCAGTTCCATCCCTATCCTTTCAGTATCTTTAGCCAACATTAGGGGTTTTCCTAGCCTAACCTCTCATTCCCTCAACTCTTCTTCCTCCCCCTCTCAAGATCAAGGATTCAACTAAGTTTTTCTTCAAGGCTTCAAGGGTTTAGTTCAAGTGGAGATTCCTTTGAATCAAGTATGTGGGGTTTTAAACAAGAATATCCTTCCATCTTTATGCCCCAATCTTTTTATTCAAAACCGGAATACCTTGTTCTTTAAAAGCATGATCTAGGGTTTCGATTTATGGATGATTTCTTCTATGTCTTCTATGAATTATAAGACCATTAGTATGAAAAGTTACTTATTCTTATGGGATTATTTTTAATATCTTGAATTATGTACGTAATGATGAAAATGCATGGTTATATAATTTCGTTTATTAGATAGCTTAAAATTTTGATTGGGGTTTCGTTATTGTTCACTTGATTATATCAAGAACTTGTATCCATGACTAAAATGTGTGAAGATCGTAAGAATTACCTTAAAATCTAGAATATATGTTTTGATAGATATGTTGATATGAGATTAGAACTTATGGATTTCGTCAATGGGATGTATGTATGTGTTTTCATTATGTTTTTGATATAAATGTTTTGGCTATGAGGTGAACCTATGATAACGGCATAATTATCGAATCTTCTACACGAATTGGGGTAAATTTTGATATGGAGCCCATGAAATAAATATATTCTTTTACCATGATCTTGTTATACATGTTTAAGGTATGAGTTAATTATATGGTCTTTCCATAAAATCTAGAGTGTATCAATTAATGTATATATGTTAAAGTGCGAATTGGACCTATTGATCCTACATGAATCTATGTTATACGTCGAATGGATGAACTCGAAATTTGAATATTGTGGAGGTATGTAAAGTATGATCTAAATATACACTTGTTCGTGAATATCAAATATGTGGATTAAATGATGATTTGGTACCTTGAATATATGACTTATGATGAAAAAGCATGAGAATGGTCCTTCAGAATTTTGGGGCTTGTTGTTAGTAAAAAGTAGCATTATTCCTTCTAAATGAATGTCGTATGTTTAAATCAGTAAATGCTCATGTTTCTGATTAGTTGTAGTAGATTAGACCATATGAATAATGTCAGATCAATACTCCTCATGTTCTAATACAGCCAAGGACCCTCCATAGCCAAGAATATTTCCCTTAGTAAGCCAGGGACTCTCCACAGCCGAGAATGTTTCCCTTAGTCAGCCAGTGACTCTCCATAGCCGAGAATGTTTCCCTTAGTCGATCAGGGACTCTCCATAGTAGAGAATGATTCCCTTAGTTAGTCAAGGACTCTTCATAGCTGAGAATGTTTCCCTTAGTCAGTCAGGGACTCTCCATAGCCGAGAATGTTTCCCTTAGATCAGTTGGGACTCTCTATAGCAAAGAATGACTCCCTTAGTTAACGTTATCAATTTGGCTCAGTTCGTATAGTTTAGACTTCAGTTTAAAATAGATATAACATAATGATGTCTGAGTTATTAGCAGATATCAATATAGTGTATCATATTAGCTTCAACTCTCATTATATGTTAAGTGCCCGACCCTTATGCATGAGTTCGATGATGCTTCAGAATATGAGTTCGAAATGAAAATTTCATGTTGATGTGTATGTGACTCAGAAGAGGTTTGTTGCATTCTAAATTAGTTACATGTCGATGTACTTAGTATATTTCCTTCTTGTATACTTGTATGTTTAGATTAATTACGCTTCTCCACATTCTCAATATATTTTATGTACTGACCGCATACTTTATGTGCTATATCATTCTATGATATATATTCAGGTATCCAGACTCGGCCCCCCAAGTAGGCCTCTCCTTTTTCTATCTCAGCGGATTGTGGTGAGTCCTTATCTCTTGAGGACGAGATCTATGTTTCTTATTTCATTTATATTTCAGTTTTAGACTTTAGGAGTTAGCTGGGGAATTTTCCCAGCAACTCATCAGTTCAGTAGAGGCTTTCAGACTTGTATAGACAGATTTATCTTGTATTGGAGTTTTATAAGATTTATTATTTTGGGTTTTAAATTAGACTCTTTAAGTTTTCTTCTACTCAGTTATGTTCTTTTAGCTAGTTCTATTATTAAGTGATACACTATGATTATTCCATGAGTCAACCTAGAGCCTCTCGGGGTTCCTTGTCCCGTCTTATGGCTAGGGAGTAAACTCGGGTCCTGACAGAAAACTTTTCACATTTCGAAACTACAAGGCTATAGATGACAGAGATGAAATTAGAAAAGGGTTTTAGGGACATAAGGGAAGAACTATTCCCTTGTTGAATTCCCACATAACTGGTAAAGAAACTCGAAGAAATCCCTTGAAAATCTGAGGGGAAGTGAATTGTCCTAGTTCTTGCTTTGAGAGTTCCTGAGAGAATTTTACGATTGTTTTCTGAAGTTCTGAGAGGGGAATGAGGGGGAAAACCGTTCAATCCCCCTATTATCTCTAAAATAATTCTTAAAATGATGTAGTTTAGGTACTAAATAGATGGAGAATTACAAAAATAACCCTGTAAAATAAAATCTGAAAACTGGTCGACAGGGTCCCAACAGGTCACTCAATGAGTCATTTGTTGTGACCACGACTTGTTGGGACCTCTCATTGGTCCCACTTCCTGGGACTAGGTAACAAAGGATATGGCAAAGGGGGTCACCACGACTCATTGGTTGAACCAGTGGGTCGTTGGTTCTTCCCATGGCCACTGTACGAGGAAACCTGGAGAGTCTGACAATGAGTGACACAACGAATCGTTGGTGGACCCAACGGGTCGTTGTGTCAAGTCATTAGGTTCACTGGAAGGATTTCTGAAAATGTCTAAGTTGACACGATGGGTGATAATAACCACTCTTTGTGAGGAACAACGGGTCATTGTTTCCACTCATCATCAGTGGAAGGGAATTTTAGGGTTTTAACCCAACGACTCTCACAACAGGTCGTTGTTTTTTACAACGACTTGTTGGTTGAGTCGTGGGATCCTGGAAAGGATTTCTGTGCTGGGAAAACCACGACTGATAGGATGACTCATTGTTTCTCACAATAGGTCATTCCTTGTCACATGGGTTCCCTAGAGACCAAGCCCTGCTGACGGGTTCCCTAGAGACCAAGCCCCGTCACTACGATCGATAATCTGAGTCATTAAGCTGACCACGACTTGCTGTCCCGCTTTGGAGGCATTTTTTCTAGTTTTTCTTTTGGATTTTCATGCAATGTCCGAGTTTGGTCTAGAAAGTATTGACTGTTACAGTATGTCCTCCTTTGGGATCATTCATCCTCGAATGAAGACTAAAACTACCTGGAAAACTAGGAAAAGAGCTGGAATTCCTAGACCGAGACTACGTGAGCTTGTTTTTGAAGGAGTGATTGACTCGGAGCCACTTCTAACCGCACTAACCGAAAGGATGCAACTAGGAATCAATATAGAAAATCTAAATATTGATGAGTACAGAATTTAATAGAGTACTAAGGAGGAATTTAGTACCGATGTCTAACCGAACTAGAAGGGAATAAGTGAGGGTATTTAGCCACTGTCTTCTTCTACTTCCCATGTGGCTCCCTTCAACTAGCCGGGTTCCTCGAAAACTTTCAACCGAAGCAACTTCCTTGTTTATCAACTTACAAAACCTCGACGGTCGAGGATCTAAACTAGGACCTCTTCGTAAAAGACACCGTCTTATTTCCACACCTGCCTAGTGGCACAACCGGTTGGATCACTTCTTCACAGTGACACATGGAAGACTCTGGTGCACCCATGTTAACTTCCGAAGGTAGTTCTAATCATATGCCACATTGCCACCTGCTTTAAAATTCTGTAGCGTCCCACATATTCGAATCGAAGTTTTCTTTTCTTTCCAATTCTCATCACCCTTTTCATGGGAGAAATTTTTAGATAAACCAGCTATCCACTATAAACTGTGAATTTCTTCCTCACATCTCTGCATAAGATTTTGACAAATTTCCGAAGTTGTTTTCAACCTTCTCGGATGAGTTATACTTTCTGCATAGCTTCATGAACCGAATCGCCTGACAGGACTAGCTTCACCAACCTCAAACAACTCGATAGGAGATCTACAACTCCTTCCATACAATGCCTCAAATGGGGCCATCTGGATACTAGAGTGGTAATTTGTTGTTGTACGTAAAACTCAATGAGAGGCAAGTGGTCATCCCAACTGCCCTTGAAATCGATCACGCACGCTCTCAATATCTTCCAAGGTCTCGTATAGCCCGCCATATCTTGTCTATTTGTCTGTGTGGAAAGTTGTGCTTAGCTTACCTGGGTATTGAGTCCCTTCGAAATGACTTCCGTAAATGAGAGGTGAACTAGGTACTCTATTTGAAATAATGGAAATGGCACCCCATGAAGTCAAAACAACTCCCTAATATACAACCTCGTTATAATCCTCACTGGGTCTCGTAGTTTTAACTAGGAGGAAGTGTGCCGACTTAGTCACCTGTCTACTATCACCCATTAGAATCATGCCGCCGACGAGTCCGAGGTAGACTCCGTAATAAAATCAATATTTACTTCTTCCCACTTTCATGTGGGTATGCCGATATCCCGAGTCATACCTCTTGGCCTCTAGTATTCTACTTGACTCGCTGGGCGCTTTGGGCACTTAGCTACGACCACGATGTCTCTCTTTCATTCCATTCACCAATAAATATCCCCCATAAATACGATACATCTTAGTAGCTCCCCCGGGTGGATGGAATATCTCTAACTATGTGCCTAACAAGACCGTTGGGCTCCCCAATTCACCCACATCCAAGACGCATAATCTACCTTGGTAACGGAGTACACCATCTCCCCCTTGGGAGAAAGTCTCCACTTTTTCTGAGAACCCGCTCCTCTATTTAAGCAAAGATGGGATCTCTTCATCCCGCCTTGACTTAACTACAACTACCAATGAGGAATCCAACCACTTTGCACCACTACTTCGCCCGAGATGACGTGAATTAAGAAAGTCAGCTGCACTTCAACTGCACTGCATTTGTCAACTTTGAAAACAACTAGCGGTCTTTGAGCCGCCTTAAGCACCATCCCCGTGTGATTATCATGTTCTTATCATTTCTGGAGTATACCAGAATGTTGCCCATAAATACATTGACAAACATATCTAGATACTACTGGAAGACTGCTCATTAGGTCCATGAAAGTCAGCGGGCATAATGCCAACCAAGGACATAACAACGAATTCGTAATGATCATATCGGCTTTGAATGTTCTTTCTGCATGTCACATTCCTCTCACTCTAGTTTGAGATACCCCAACTCGAGATCTATTTTGGAGAAACAACTAGCTCCTGAAGTCGATTAAATGGGGTCATCAATCCTAGGTAGGGGATACCTATTCTTGATTGTGACCTTGTTCAATTGACGGTAATCGATGCACATTCTCGAGAGTACCGCTCTTCTTTCGCACTAATAGTACCGGAGCAATTCCTAGGGAGAGATGCTGGGTCTAATAAAACCATTATCAAAAAGGTCTTTTAGCCGGCCCTTCAACTCCTGCTTCCGCCTGGAGCCATCTAAGGAGGGATGCAGATGGGTTGAGTATCTTGGAAAGGTCTATACCGAAGTCTATTTCCGCCTGGGGACTTTGGGAAAATCATCGGGAACACGTCGTGGAACCTTAATACACAACCTGACTCGATTGATACTTGGGGTCTCGTAGCTGGAATCTTTGACCCGAACTAGATGATAAATACATCCTTTGTAAATAAGTTTTCTGGCCTTCAAGTAGGAAATAAACCGACCCTTAGGCTAAATTACCGTCATCCATTCTTAAAGTCAGGCTCAATAGGAACCAAACCCGATGACCCTAGTTCTCGTAGTCAATCGAGGCATAACCAGAAAACTCCATGCCAAGAATGAGGTCAAAATCAACCATGTTCAACCTACCAAATCGGCTGGAATGACCTTATTCGGGGATTGAGACTACGCTTCTATACATCCTATTAGCCTAACTCGACTCGTCAACTCGGTGGAGATCGAGAATGGTTCAAAGAACCTCTTGACTCAGAGACAACTGGACTGCTAAGTATATTGAGTCACAAATAAAAGTGGTGGCCTCGATCTAGTAGGGCATACACGCTCTAAAAAAAAGCGTAATATAACCATGACAACGCCGTGTGAGCCTCCTAATCCCGACGCTTACAAAGCATAAAAATAGTTTTGGTGCTAGCCGCCATCCATACCAAGTGTTGTCCTCGTCGAGATGCCCGGCTCGGCCGGAATCGCTTAAAGTGGTGGATTGTGATCTTCCCCATCCCGTTGAAGGGCATTTTCTGAGCCGATGACCAAGCTAAGCCTACAACCAAAACTACCCTCTCGACCCAAGGCATTCTCCGGATGGTTCTTTCCCACACTAAGCGGGCAAGCCGGGTAGCCGTAGCGATTGGTCGGGTGCTATGACTCTAGGATTGCAACCAGATGCTCCACCCTTCCGATCCTTGTGGACTCGTAGCGAGGGGCACTAGTCAAGGGGGTGCTGGAGCCCTCTTCTACTGTTGTTGCCGCTGGGTGGCTACTATCGCGTATCTCGGTGGCCATAACTCCGACCGGCCAGCTTCTGCCTCGTTTTTCCCGCTCCAAGTCTTTTTAATTTTTTCTACCTCAATTTGCCGAGCATGAACTATAAGGCCGGAGATCCATGTACTTAATAAGCATTACACCCGCACTTTGAGGAGCAAGTTCGACACCCTTAACAAATTTCAGCATACGAGCCCTTGGCTCGCCTACCATCTCTCGGGAGCATATTTAGACAACCTCGTGAACTCCAAGCAAGGTTACCTTTTCCACCATCCGATTTCCTTTGTTTTAGATTCAAGGAATTAAGCCACTATAACCTCCCTAAGCTCCCTAGAAAGAATCTGTCTAAGAAGGTTGTAGTGAACTCCTTCCATTCCACCTGTCCTACTCCCTCTCGGTCTCTTCTCCTTCTACCGTCGTGTGACGTAATTCAGCTACCCTTTCACCGGTGCGCCCAAGTCAGCACTTTTCGAGAACCGACACCCATAATTCGGGTGATCTTTCTAATCTCATCCACGAACTCCCGTGGCCCCTCTCCCACTTAGATCCATGAAAACTCGGAGGTTCATCCGTGTGAAGTCCCGAACTCGGCAGTTGCCGCACTCCATTGTTGTTGATCGGAATCCACTCCGTGGTTCACCTAATAGGTAATTGTCTATGTTAGAAACTGATAGCTTCCTTGAAATCGCGGTAGACACAAAGTCATCCTGAGGGGTTGCCGGAGTTGGTGGGGAAAGTCGGTGAGAATTACCAATCATTCTTCCACATTACATCGCGGGAGGCATGATTTCACCCAAACAAAACAGAAAGCACAATTTAGAGAGGGCTTGAATTGAATCTCAACGCATGATAAAGAGTATGAAAAGGGAGTTTTCCTAATAACTTCCTCATTGCCTCCTGTCATAAGTGTGGCGCGTTTCACACCCAAGAAAAGGACTCTACTTGCGCGACTTTAAGATATCCTAGGATACTCTAAACCCAGTGCTCTGATAACATATTTTTCACGTGCCGAGTGTATACCCCGATGAGACACGGTACTTGAGCCGCAGTAACTCCCTAGTCAACCCGTGGTCTACCATAACACCGGGAATTCTCGAAAAACATAAAGGTAAGTTTAAAATAATAAAATAAAGCAATTTAAGTGAAAAAGAACTAGATCATAAGTTTAATACAATCAAAGAAAACCGAAAATATAAAAACTCTGTATGTGTATGAAAGTCATCTATCTCATGAGTTACTGAAAAGCCCCCAACTAACAACAATTCTAACAAAAAGAAAATAAAACCGTAAGAAATAACCTCGTCCCCGAAGAATGAGGACTCACCAATGAATGCAACTAAGAACTCAAGGCGAATCACTGACGAAGCAGATCGAGATCCTGCAGCCTCTGTATCATAAATGATATATAGTATATAAGGTATGAGTTAGTACGGAATGTACCGAGTAAATAGGAGAAACCATACACAAGGAGTAAAATAACCGAACCGGAAAACATGTAATGACCAAATCCAAAATACTAAAACCGAATAAATCGTGGATATAATGAGGGTCAAAAATGACCCTTTCTAATGGTTAAAGACGTAAGCATAAATTCATATATTAATCTAGAATACTATATCGAATCTTATCTCGAACTCGATCTAATCTAAGATTACCTAGCCGGCTAGCAGTGTAGTCTATAACCGACATATAACCACATGAGCTAGACGTTGAGTCCGATGCATACACTCCATTGGTAGGACCCAATATACCTTGTGTGGTATAAAGGCATGAACTAAGTGATCACAGGTATGGGGCCAAGGAGTCCAATAAAATAAATACTATGGTGGCAATGTAGCTCCTGGGAACCCTGCTACTGAACCCCCGGTCCGGCTGGGATAAGTCCTACTCCTAACGATAGTCCTAGACTAACTACAAAGCTAATAGCCTAAAACCTGGGGCCCACATACAAGGTAGAATACCTATCGGGAAGCATCCGAGTCTTATTAGACCATTCTAAGATCGGGCCGTAGCTACTTATCCGGGAAGTGTCGTGTCCGCTTCAAAGAACAAACTATACCCAAATCTAGGGTCGCAAAGCCGGTCAAAGCCGCTTATCCGAAATTGTCATGGACGCCTAAAGAACTACTAAAATCTAATACCGAGTCTAATACTCGATAACTGGAGGTATCACAATCCTCAAGGATTAACCAGGTCAAACCGATCGCCTGACATTTTCTAGACAACACCCCAGGTTGCAAAACAATCAATCGAGACAAGGCTGAAATGATTTCGAAAGGAGATTTGAACATAAATTTAATACATGAGAATCTAAGAAATCTGATAGAACCACGCTACAAGAAAACTAGTTCAACCTACAAGTTTCTAATTTCTACTGAACCGTGACTAGGGCGTAATAATACTACCAGTTGCAATCTTTCACAATTTCTAGAGATAAGGAATAAATCAGAAATCTAAAATCATGAGAAATATTCCTTTTGAATCCACAAAGAAATCTATCTCAAAACCGCTCATATTTCAAACTATAGGCTATAACTTATAGAGAAGAAATTAGATAAGAGAGTTTTAGGGACACAAGGGAATAACTATTCCCTTGTTGAATTCCCACATACCTAATAAAGAAACCCGAAGAAATCCCTTGAGTATCTGAGGGGAAGTGAACTGCCCTAGTTCTTGCTTTGAGAGTTCCTAAGAGAATTTTACGATTGTTTTCTGAAGGTCTGAGTGGGGAATAAGGGGGAAAACCGTTTAATCCCCCTATTATCAATGAAATAATTCTTATAACTATGTAGTTTAGGGATTAAATAGGTGAAAAATTACAAAAATAACCCTAGAAATAAAATTTGAAAACTGGCTAACAGGGTCCCAATGAATCACTCAACGAGTCGTTGGTTATGACCACAACCTATTGGGACCTCTCGTTGGTCCCTCTACTTGGGAATAGGAAACACAATATATGGCAACGGGGGTCACCACAACTCATTGGTTTAACCAATGGGTCGTTGGTTCCTCCCGTGACCACTGTACGAGGAAACTTGGAGAGTTTGACGACGGGTGACACAACAACTCGTTGGTGGACCCAAGGGTCATTGTGTCCAGTCATTAGGTTCACTGGAAGGATTTCTGAAAATTTCTAAGTTGACACGATAGGTGATGACAACGACTCGTTGTAGGAAACAAGGGGTGGTTGTTTCCACTCGTCGTGACTGGAAGGGGATTTAAGGGTTTTCACCCAACGACTCTCACAATGGGTCGTTGTTTCTGACAACAACTCGTTGGTTGAGTCGTGGGGTCTTGGAAAGGATTTGTGTGCTGGGGAAACCACGACGAACAGGATTACTCATTATTTCTCATTATGGGTCCTTCCTTGTCTCGTGGGTTCCCGAGAGACCAAGCCCTGCTTACCACGACTGACACAACGAGTTGTTTGAGCTGACCACGACTCGTTGTTTCAGTCTTTTTGAGGCATTTTTTTTCTAGTACTTTTTCAGGATTTTCTTGCAATGTCTGTGTCTGGTCTAGGAATGTTTTGGGGTGTTATAGAAGAAAAAAGTCAAAGGCTCAAACATTGTCTAGAAAAGATTGATGTTCAATGAGGTCATTTTGGTGAAGTGGCTATTCAAAGAAAGCCTAAGATCATGTTCTAAGTGCAGCCACATCTAGAATTTCTCCTTGATTCGCACTTAGGACAAGTTCTAGACAATTATGCACACACGAGAATTAAGCCAAAGGCCTTACCATAGAAGGCATCATAATCCAAGGAGTTCATACATTTTCCAAAGTCACATCAAGAGTATGACTTTAGACAAGCTATCTTGTAAAACAAAAAGAAAAACAAGGAATGTGGAAACCATGAAAAGAGAGTGCTCATTTTCAAATTTAAGTGCCCTTTTTTATCTCAAAAACCATTTTATCAATGCCAATAAAAAATTGTGGTGGTACCTCTTAATAATAAGTGCAACCAAGACTCAAAAAGACACTAAACTTGGAATTTTTCCTTCAGAAAGTCACCTCTCAATCTATCATAAGGAAGTGCCACCAAGTATGACAACAAAAGAAAAGAAATAAAAATTTTCTCCTCGGCAAAGAACCATGGTATAAAGAAAATCCTTGGAGTTTATTCATCTACTATGAACAAAGACAAATTTTTAAACATGGGTCATGAAACATTTGGCGAAGTAAAATTGACCCATCAATGGAAACCAACATTATTAACACAAGATTTCCATTTCAACAAAAGTCTGACAAGGGCATACATTCAACTAAGCAAAACAAGAACATCAACAAAGCAAAGAAGAATAATTATTCAAGCCCGCAAAAGGGGCAATAAAAGAAAGGACCAATAAAAGAAAGGAGAAACAAAAGACAATAATTAACCAAATAGAGAGAAACACCCCACCCTAACTAAATATTTACATTGTCCCCAATGTACAAAGTAAGAATAAAGATGGTTAAGATCTCCCTAAATCGGCTGCTCTTTGGCATCATCATCAGCCTCTTCATTCACATCACCATCACTTCTTTGCTCAGCCCTATCTTCCTCATCAAAGCCCATAAAAAAGTCATCAATTGGTCCTCAAGTTGTCAATGGGGCAACCATGGCCTCGTCAAGGAAGCTCATGTCAGGGTCAGCTATGGGTGCCCTGTTCTGTATCTCTCTCACATTAGTTCAGAGAGATGAGACCGCTCATTCAACCACATCCACGTGGGAGCATAGCTTGTTCAAGCTCTCAAACACATCCTTCATTGCCTTCTTCACCAACATTTGGATAAGAGCTGGCAGGTCTTGTATCAACCTTTGGAGTTGGTTTTCATGAGATCATGTCATTTCTGTTAGCTTTTGGATCCCACTTGGTCTAGAGGACAGCAGGATACGATCTTCTATTTCTGGAATCTTCAGAGGGAATAATCAGTTGAAGCATAGGAGTAGTTAAATTGATATTGTGGAGTAGTTAAATTGATATGTACTTAGGGAACCAACCCGTGGGTTTTCCTAAGAACATCTTTCTTGAAAAGTTCTATATCAGTTTAGAGCCACTCAAATGATTGGTGTCAAACAATGCAGCAGGAGGTTGCTTCATGGATAAAACGTACAACCGCATTACTACCGTACTCTACCGAATCACTAAGCATAATCAGGCATGGCATGCAGGAGATAAACGTAGATGTATGAATATTGGTGCCCCTTCATTAACTTATTTAATAAAGGAGAACCAAGACAGAGACCAAATGATCGCAGTCATGGCTACCAATCTTACATTATTGAAAAAGAAGTTGACTGAGAATGAGGTCAAAAATGTGAATATAGTTGAAGAAGCATAAGGGGTTCCACCACATTACGATAATGGATGCCCTCCACCCTACCGTAGTCCATAGTTTCAAGACCAACTACTGGTACAATTTGAGGATGCTAACTCTATAGGATATGTGTTGGGTGGTTACCCATGGCAAAACTATTAACAAAACCAAAGCTATCCATCTTCTAATTATCAAAATCAATGGAAACTCAACCGTAAGATCAAGGTCAAGGTCAATATTATGCTAGGAATGATTATGGTGGCTTATGTCAAGACTAGAAAGGTGAAAATTTTTGAAACTGAAGTTCTAAACTATATGTGCCACAAAGAGGTTCATCCTATAGTTCTCACAATTAGACATAGGGTCCATCTTAAGACCATGAGGTTTCTAAAATTGAAGGTGTGTTGGAATAGGTTCTCTCCAATCAAGAGAGGTCAGATGCTTGTCCCAAAAGTTTGACCGAAGTTGTTAACTCTCATACTGTCTTTCTCCAAAAATTGGAGCAATAGATGAGAGACCTCTGTCAAGAGCACAATGCAAAGTCGAAATGCCAACTTCCTAATGACACTGTGATAGATCCCAAAGGAAATGGTAGTATCTCTAATGCTAATTGCAAGACCATTGTGACTAGAAGTGGAAAAATCATGCCATACGTTGATGATGAGCCTTGTGGTATTGATGTTGATGAAGATATTGGGGAGAATGGAAAGAGTGTTGATGAGAATGTGATATTGAAGCCATTTGTTGATATTTCTAGTGGTGAAGTGTCAATGAACTCAAAATGGAAGATAAAGGTGAAGGAGAAAATAGGTGACATTGTTAAACCTTATCCTAAACCTCTTCCTTCCTTTCCTCAAAAACTGGCCAATAAGCATATTAAGAGATTAAAAGAGGCAATAATTGCGGGTTCCATTTATTGATTCTCTAAAAGAGATTCCCAAATTTTACAAATACCTGAAAGAACTTCTAACAAAAAAGGGTCCAAGTGAAGAAGAAGTGGTCCCTATAACATATGGGTTAACGCCATCATTGCCGGCACTTGTGGGAGAAGAAGGGAGACCCCGGTGAGTTCACCATTCTATGCAAAATTAGGTAATATGACTGTTTGTAAGCTCTATGTGACAATGGGGCAAGCATCAACTTAATACCCCAAGTTATCTACAAGAGGTCAGGGTTGACAATGCTAACACCTCCATTTAGCTTCAAATGGCTGATAAGTTGATCAAAAAGCCAGTGAGGGTGGTAGAAGATGTGTTGGTGAAGATTGAAAAATTCATATTTTTGGCCAAATATGTTGTTTGGATTGTGTTGTGGACATGGATATACCCATCATTCTTGGGTGACCATTCCTTCTCACCTGTAGGGCATTGATGGACTTGAAAAAGAATGAGATCATATTCAGGATCAATGATGAAAAGATAAACTTCAAGGAGGGAAAGGGGCATTTGTACACCAAATATTTTGGGAGCATATCAATGGTTGAGAAGATTGATGATGAGAAAGGGAAAATCGAGCTTGGAGGTAAAGTAACACCTAAAAAGAAGGTTAACAACAAGTGGGTAAAATAATACCTTTGCTGCTCCACGAAAAGAAAGTGAATGAGGAAATCCCGTCTAAGGGATGACTCACCATTAGGCTAATCGAAGTGGTTTGTGTTGTGCCGCAACGTTAAATCAGGTACTTCTTAGAAGTTAATCTATAATACGCCAAGAGTCCTTAATATTAGACCCGAGGATTGAAACTGAGAAAGCAAGAAAATTCACACCAAGTCACAGAATGACCCATCAAGTGACCCCTGAAGTCACTTAACGGATCATTAAGTGATCCGTTAGAGTTGGATATGGAAAAAGTGTTACCAGTGGCGATGGGTTAAGGAATGACTCATCATGTGACTCAATGAGTCATCGGTAAGCCCATGATGCGAAAGAGAATTTGGGAGAATGTTGAGGTCCATGAGACAACGGAAAGAGGGACAAGTTGTGGTGTCACTTCATGACTAGTCAGGTGGCTCATTGGTTGGGATGTCTTGGATGGTGTGACACTTCCAGTGGTGACAACAAAAGGATGTAATGAGTCGTCATCTCTTTTAATGACTCATCGTGTCAGTCGTCAGTTTGAGAATTTCAGTAGAGAAAAAAGTTTATCAGTGGCAGCGAGTGAGGACCACGAGTTCTCACTCCTCCTAACGACTCATGATGTCCCTCATTGGGACAGGCATTGTCACTTTTTCGGGTGAATCAGTAGGGGTATTTTTGTAATTCCTAAGCTCCTAAGCCTTAAACATCGTCATTTTAAGGCATGAAAGAAGTTATTAAGGGTGTTTAACCTATTCTAATTTATTCAACTCCCATGCATGCAAGTTTAGAGGTTTTCCATTCAAGATCAAGCTTAAACCCTTCACGGTCTTCTCCAAATCTCTTGGGCTTTCAAAGATAAGTGTAGATTCAGTTTACCTAGGTATGTGAGGCCATGCATGAGGGTTCCTTTTACTCTTATGCTCTAAATTCTCCTCAATTCCATGAATTCAAATTCTAGATCAAGTTCATGATCTTATGAGGTTCTATCCTAATTTTATGAAATTCTCTATGATTCACTTATGGGTCAATTTCCTTCATGTTTCAAAGAATGATTTAAGATTCATGAGCAGATTTTATATACTAGTTGGTTATAAATTCATGACTTCAGATCTTAAAAAAAATTATTCCCAATTATGTAAGTTCATGAAAAGTCAAGTTTATGATTTACAATTTCAAGTATGAAGAGATATCTAGCATGATTGAATATCTACAAATTACCCATGTATGAATCAATGATTTTTACTTATGAAGTCTACTTCAAGTATGCATAATTTTTATATTTGGGAAAGCCTATACATGTTAAGTATGTTTTCATGATTTATTTCAGTTTTATAATATTAGCTCACCATATGATTTGGAGTGATACTCCCTATTTTCAGCATATGGTATGTTTGGAGTCGTTGATGTGCTATGAGTTTACAGTACTTTCGACGCTCAACACTAAGAAAATAGCATGAACTTTGGTGTGTTATGGATACAAGGATCTTTTTCTTTGATTACAGGACAAATAAATGTTGGAGAAAGAATGTGCAAAAGAAGCCTTAAAGTGCAGAAAATGAACTAAAGTCACAGTCTCAGTACGAGCCATATGTTGATGGTACGAATAGTACTGAGAACTGTGAAAAGTTTTATATGGATGGATTGTGAGGAATGAAACCTACAACTATCAGTACAAGTTGTACGAAACTTGTACGATCCATAACATGGAGTCATGGAAATATTCAGAAGAATTGCACAAAGGCAGACTCCTGATATGGATGGAGCTACGAATCGTGGCAAGAAGGTATGAATCCTATTAGGAGTAGTGGTGAGCTTTAGAGGATTTTCACTGCTAAGAAGAACTTCAGATAGTACGAGTCGTGGATTGAAGGTACAAGTCGTACCATAACATTCGTGAATAAATTCATAAAAACTCAGATTTCTCAGAGCCAAACCACGAAAGCTACTCACGACACGTAGGAAGCATGTACGAGTTGTACAAAGGCCCAACACTTAGCCAAATTTCAGAAAGCCAAGGACTTAAGAACAGAAGGTACGACTCGTACAATCCTTCTACGAGTCGTAGGAATAGTCATGGCTCAAGCGGCGCCAATTATGGAAAATCACCCTATTAGCTTAGGAAAAGGATTCTTATGTTTGTATAAATATATTTTATATTTTATTTTAAGTAGAAAACGATAGGGAACATTAGATAGAAGTGAGAGAGCTGTGAAAAATAGAGATACAAGGGAAAACGTAGAATTGAGTTGATTGACTTGTGGTCAACGTTTTCTTGGATTCTTTCTTGATCTTTATCAATTGTTCTTGAGGTTTTTCTGATGTAATCAAAGAATCTTTTCTCTCATCCATGATTGTAAGTATTGAATTATGTGTTTAATGATGAATGCATAACGTAACCTTTCAACTATGAGAGGCTAAAACCTCCATAGCTAGGGTTATGGGAACAATGGTGGATTAATGAGTAGGGATACACAAAATTGATTCAAAACCAATTCAAAATATTTGTATTGTATTCTCTTCATGCTTAAATGTTTCTTAATGGTGTACAATGTTAGAACTTGCCCGAATTCTTTACTTCTTTGATCCTAGAGAGGTAGAAACTAGGAAAAGAGAATTACAACAAAGCCCTGATCTTGATGATAATTGTATTAACTTGAGCTGTGGTCATAGGATAGTAAAATTTGGAACATATTGATAACAAATAGTTTGAAACCGCTCATGAGACATGACCCTCTAATTGAGTATAGTCATCCAATAGGGATAAACCATTCATTTGGATGAACCCTACTTATCAGTTCTAAAATTAAGCATTGGTATTGATCACTCTGTAATAACTGAAGAAGTTATGAACCCATGTGAAACAAAAAACCTAGTTAATCCTCAATCTTGATTTACATCATAATTTCAATCGTTGTTTTAATTACTATTTTCTTGAAACCCCCAAACTAAAGTAACTAACCAACAAGTTCACTTATCGGCATTAGTCTAGATCTTCCATATTCCCTGTGGGTTCGACCCCAACCTCTTTGTTGGGTTCTTTATTGACAACATCCACTTCATACTTCAGCAGGAGGTGTGAGTTTGAGAGTTATCAAAAAGTGGCTTCGTTGTCGTGGAATACAGCTAAGACTAGATTAATTGCTTGTATTTGACTTTTGGTTTTTATTCCCCTATTTAGGTTTTCTTTGTTTTTCTTTTATGATTCTGTCAGTACACATCAAGGGAACGATCCCTTTTACAAAACACCTAGATGGAATATAAGAAGCTTCCAATGCCTGTGTAGGAGATTATGACTATTGTCAAATTAGCATCTATCTTGATGAATTATGAGGGACACGGGATACCGGAATACACGGAGACGGTGAACGCCTTAAATGGAATGGGGTCATATAACTTCAACACAGAGAAGTTAGACCTGGATCTAAAGAATCTGTAGAGGTACCACCAGTCCTTGAACTGAAAGCACTACCTCCCCATCTCAAGTATGTATTCCTCGGTGAAGATAGTACTCTACCAGTAATAATCACAGCAGATCTATTAGACGAGAAAGTTGAAGTTTTGGTCAACATAATAATAAGGTACACAAAGGCAATTGGCTGGACCATAGTTGATATCATCGGAATCCCTCCGGGCATATGTACCCACAAGATCCAACTCGAGCCAAATTGCAAATCAAGTATAGAACATCAGCGTCGCCTGAACCCCCAAATTCTACAAGTAGTAAAGAAGATGATCATGAAGTGGCTAGATGCTGGTGTAATCTATCCCATCACAGATAGAAAGTGGGTGAGTCCGGTATAGTGTGTACCAAAGAAAGGTGGGATCACAATGGTACCCAACGATAAGAATGAGTTGATACCGACAGGACCAATCACAGAGTGTCCTGTATGCATGGATTACAAAAAACTCAATCACTAGACCCGAAAGGACCACTTTCCAATGTCATTCTTTGATCAGATGCTTGACAGACCTACAGGTAGAGGTTGGTACTGTTTTCTTGATGGTTATTCGGGATATAATAATATTAAAATCGCTCTAGAAGACCAACAAAAGACGGCCTTCACTTGTTCATATGGAACGTTCGCTTTTAGAAGAATGCCATTTGGGTTATGCAATGCACCGGCTACATTCAAGTGTTGAATGATGTCTATATTCTCAGATATTGTGGAAGACACTACTAAAGTATTTACGGACGACTTCTCTGTTGTAGGTGACTCATTCAAATCTTGCCTCAACCACTTGGGCAAAGTATTGAAAAGATTTGAAGAAACTAATCTGGTCCTAAATTGGGAAAAATGTCATTTTATGGTCAAAGAAGGAATAGTGTTGGGTCACAAAATCTCGATACAGGGGATTGAGGTGGATAATAACGCTCAAACCACACTTCTAACTGAAGTATGAAGAGGACGTTGTCAATAAAGAACCCAATTTAGAGGTTGGGGTCGATCCCACAGGGAATATGGAAGATCTAGATTATAGCCGGTAAGTGAACTTGTACGGTAGTTACTTCACAATTGCGGGGATTCTAATAATAATCAATAGTAAAAAAAAAGTAGTTGTCAAGCTTATGGTTGTTAATCAATAATTAAAGGATAACTAGGGTTTGTATTCCCCATGGATTCATAACAGCTTTTGGTATACACTCGTGATCTTCACCAATACTTACTTACAGAACTGATAACTTAGGTTCATTCAAACGATCGACCAATCCCTATTGAATGACTATACTAAATTACTCGACCAAGTCTCATGAGCGTTTTCAAACTAACCGTTATCACTAAGTTCCAGATATAACGATCCTGCGACCACTGCTCAAGTTAATGCAATGATCATCAAGATCAAGGCTCCGTTGTAAATTTTTTTCCTAATCTCTACCTCTTCGACCAAAGAAAGTAATGAATTTCGGCACTTACTAACATTGTACATCGCTAAGAATCATTAAAGCATGAAGCGAATAGAATATAAGTAATTAGTATTGGTTTAAGACTCACTTTGTGCAACCCTAGTTTGTTAATCCACCATGGTCCCACAACCCTAGCTATGGAGGTTTTAGCCTCTCATAGTTGCAAGGTTGTAAAGTGTGTTCATGATTAAAGACATAAAAACAATACTTACAAATATGAT
>JACEIK010001698.1:127576-140848 GCA_018107945.1 Datura stramonium | reverse complement strand
ATTCATATATATATCAATTAGAACTAAATACACTAATATTCTAGAAGAAAACATCACTTTCGATATATATATAGCCCAAACTTTGGCTTATCGAAAAATGATCGAAAACTTGCTATTTCTCAAAAGTCCAGAAGGGAGAAATACTCACCTTAGGGCTAGGAGTATATTGACACTAAGTTGGAGCAATTCCACTTACCTTAGCTCGGTAGCGCAACAATTTGCCAGCCGAATTTCATGAAACTAAATCTGTAGGAATGCTCCTTGCTACTAAATACCTCGGTATCTGAGGTTAATTCGAATTTGGACCGTGTTTGTCGGCGTAATTGAAAGGAAATTATCAAATATCTCGTTCTCCTCTTTTTCTCTCGCGTTTTCTGGAAATTTATGTAAATTTATAAAATAAACTGAAGTTTGGAGGTTTATATACTTGAGCCTGGACAGGGACAATGTGTCACGGAGCCAACGCGGAGGCCCTCCCTCCGTGACACGTTGCCATCGCGGAGGGGCTCTGCCCCGGCTCCTTCCGTGATGGTTCGTCGGATTTCTTATCCGGTCTTTCCCCGGGCCTTTTCCTAGCATGTATGACATTCAAAAACCCTTAACCAACATGGAATAGGCCATCTACATGTCGAGAATTTTACAGGGTGTAACAACCGGTGATTGAATATAGTCATCCAATAGGGATGAACCAGTCATTTGGATGAACCCTAGTCATCAGTTCTACAAGTAAGCATTGGTATTGATCACGTGTGTATACTCGAAGCAGTAATGAACCCATGGGGAACACAAACCCTAGTTAATCCTCAATCTTGATTTACATCATAATTTCAATCGTTGTTTTAATTACTATTTTCTTGAAACCCCCAAACTGGAGTAACTAACCAACAAGTTCACTTACCGGCATTAGTATAGATCTTCCATATTCCCAATGGGTTTGACCCCAACGTCTTTTTAGGTTCTTTATAGACACCGTCCGCTTCATAGAGTTTGAACGTTATTAGCCATGACTCCCGGTATTCAGATTTTAGACTATGCATGTAATTATATTATTAGCTTTGTTGAGAAATGATGGTTTCATCTTTGTTGAAAAATGATGGATAGCACTTTGCATGTTTTTGGGAGTAGTGTCTAGCACTGAGTAGGCTAGGTATTCATGTAAGACTTGGGTCTTAGAAATACCTGCCAACGTAGGTTTATATATTTACATTGGGACCTCTCTTGTGTGTTTCCCCTTCCCCCAAGGGGCCTTCGGCTTGATATCGATATCTTGATAGCATCCTTATCCCTGGGAATGTTTTGGACAACTCTACCCACTTTAGTGTAGTTGTTGGGGAATCAGGTAAGCTCTATCGTGATGGTTTCGGTTGTGACAAGTCTCCCATTGTTCCTCATGATGTCAGTTATGCATTTTCATGACTTATGATATTATGTTTTCAGTAGGTTTAACCCAATGACCAGTTTGTAAACATTTATTAATGATTTTAGTTATGGAGAGCCTTATGATTCTACTTTCAGCTTTAGTTCATCGATTCAGATTTAAGATTCGGTTGATGACTATACATGTGTTCAGGTATCGGCATGCAGTCCTTACTCTCATGATATTATGATTTATGTTATATGCATGATTTCAGTTATACTTATTCCATCTCTTTTACTTACCTTGCATACTCGTATATTCCAAGTACTAACCACATACTCTTTGTTGTATCATTTAATGATACAGGTTTAGACGTTCAGACTCAGTCCTACCATTAGCCATTCTCTAGATCTTAGTCTAGTTCTCTTATTGGTTAGTTCTCATCCTTCGAGGACCTTCAGTTTGATGATTTGTGATACTTTCAGTTTTCATACTTTTAGTAAGCTAGTTGGGAATATTGTCCCATCAGCTTTTCAGTTATGTTAGAGGCTTCTCAGAAAATATGTAGAATTTATGCCTTGTTAGTGTTGACTATGTTTATGATCATTATGTATGCAGAATTTCGCTTATTCATGTTTAGTTTATCAGTCTCTATTTAATGTATGCTCTTTAGCCACTATGTTTATGTCATTGGTTGACTTGGGGCCACTCGAGGTTCTAGGTTTCGTGTCTCGGTCCAAACCTATGTTGGGGTCATGAAAAACTTGGTATCAAAGAAAAGATTTAGAGTTTCCTACGGTGTTTGAAAGCCGCGTTGAGTAGAGTCTTTTTCATAGGTGTGAAGCGCGCCACACTTACGGGGAAGAGGCTACAAGACGTTTTAGTAAATTTTCCTTCTTTTATGATCTTTGCCTTGCGATGAAGTGTCTCTATATCCTTATAACTCATGCTATATGCATTTTCAGAATCATGTCTCCACGCAGAGTAAATGGTAGAAGGAACATAAATGGAAATGGCCACGGAAATGGCAATGGGGATGAGCACCAGCAGGCTCTACCAGCCCCAGCAAATTCGGTGCCTGAGTAGGTTGCTCATGTTGAGTTTAGGGCAGCCTTTCAAATGTTGGCACAGGCTATGACCACTCAGGTCAATCAGCAGGTGGTGGCCCTCCCTCAGAATGGGAATGCAGCGGCGACTAGGATTCGAGACTTTCTCAGCATAAATCCACCTAGGTTTCTGGGGTTGAAAGTGGAAGAAGACCTGTATGAGTCGGTGAGAAGGTGCAGAAGATCACCCAGATTTTGGGGGTAACTAGGAAGGAGAGTGCGTATTTAGCCTCATATCAACTGAAGGGGTATCGTACATATGTTACCACCAGTGGAAGGATGGTAGAGTGGGTTGAGCAGTTCCCACAAGTTGGGAGGCGTTCGTGACTACCTTTTTGGATAGGTTCTTCCTAAGAGAGTTGAGGGAGGCGAAGGCAGCGGAATTTGTCAACTTGAAGCAATACCATAGGACTATCCAATAGTATGCCTTGGAGTTTACCTAGTTGTCCAAGTATGCATCGGAGATGGTTGCAAATCAGAGACCTCGTATGAGCAGGTTCGTGAACGGAGTATCGAACTCACTGGTTAAGGAGTGCAGGATCGCTATGCTAAATGGTGATCTAGAATTCTCGCGATTGGTTATATACTCCTAGAAGATAGAAGCAGATTAGATGAAGGAGAATGAGAGAGAGGCCAAGAGGGCCAAGACAGGGAGTTATGTACAGTTTCAGCAGAGGTCCGGTGGAGGACACTAACAGCAATCCCACCAGAGGCCATTGTCCCAAGCGCCATTATCGGCCAGCATTCCGTCCGACCTAGACGTGATCAGCGGGGTAGAGCATTAGGCTACAAAGGTCAAAAGGAGCATGACAGGAGAGCCAGCCCAGCATTCCAGTTTATGGCAGGTGTTGTAAGAGGAACACCGGACAGTCTTGAAGGTTTAGGGGCATGTTTTGGGTGCAGGAATCCCGGACACATGCTCAGAGATTGTACAACGGCTAGACAAGGCCATGATAGAGACCGTGACCCAGTTACCAATTTAGCAACTTTACCAGCACGCTAAGCTCAACAGGGTGCATCCACTAGTGTAGGCGGTGGTCAGTGTCAGAACAGGTTTTGTGCTCTCTCATCTCTCCAAGAGTAGGATGTCTCTCTAGATGTGGTCACTAGTATGTTGTGAGTATTTCATCTTGATGTATATGCATGGTTAGATCTAGGGACTATTTTATCTTTTGTGACTCCTTATGTTTTTATTAGTTTCGGAGTTAGTCCTGAAATCCTATCAGAACCCTTCTCAGTCTCTACTCCAGTCAGTGAATCAGTTATAGCTCAACATATATATAGAAATTTCCCTATCACAGTCCTCCGAAAAGTCACCTCAGCTGATCTAGTATAGACATGACTGATTTCAATGTTATATTTGGCATAGATTGGTTCCATGCATGTTATGCCTCAGTGAATTGTAGAATTCGTATGGTAGAATTCTAGTTTTTAGGTAAGCCAGTCCAAGAATGGAAGGGTAGTTCAGTTTTTCTTGTAGGTCACTTTATTTCCTACCTTAAGGCTAGAAAGATTATTTCCAAGGGTTGCATGTACCATCTAGTTCAGGTTATGGATGCTAAATCTGAGACCCCGACTCTTCAGCCTATCCTAGTTGTGTGTGAGTATCTGGAGGTTTTCCTAGATGATCTACCAAGAGTCCCTCCTGAGCGGGAGATTAACTTTGATATTGACCTTCTTCTCGATCCACAACCTATATCTATTCCTCCATAGAAAATGGCTCCAACTGAATTAAAGTAGTTGAAATAACCATCAAAGGATCTCTTGGATAATGGCTTCATTTGTCCTAGTAAGTCCCCAAGGGGTGCGCCAGTTCTCTTTGTTTGAAAGAAGGATGGGTCTCTTCGTATATGCATTGACTATTGGAGGTTGAACAAGGTTACAATCAAGAACAAGTAACCCCTCCCAAGGATTCATGACTTGTTTGAACAACTTCAGGGTGTTAAGTGCTTCTCAAAGATAGACCTCAGATTTGGGTATTATCAGCTCAAAGTTAGGGATAGTGACATTTCGAAGACAATTTTCAAGACTCGGTATGGTCACTATGAGTTTATAGTTATGTCTTTTGAACTAATGAATGCTCCTATAGCTCTTACAGACTTGATGAACAGGGTGTTCAAACTATATATATATACATGTTCATGATTTTCTTCATCGATGATATTCTCATACACTCTCAAAGAGAGGAGGAGCATGTCGCTCATTTGAGGATTATGCTACAAACTCTCAAGGATCGTCAGTTGTTTGCTAAATTTAGAAAGTGTGAGTTTTTGGTTGGACTAAATAGCATTTTTGGTCCATGTGGTGTCAAGAAAGGGTGTGCAGGTGGACTCTCAAAATATAGAGGCGGTGAAGAATTGGCCTAGACTAGTTAGTCCTTCAGAAATCAGAAGTTTCTTAGGGTTAGCAGGCTAGTACAAGAGGTTTGTTGAAGGATTCTCATCCATTTCAACACCTTTGACTAAATTGACTCAGCAAAAAGTCAAATTCTAGTGATCGGATGCCTGTGAGAAGAGCTTTCAGGAGTTAAAGACTCGACTCACTTCAGCCCCAGTATTGACCCTACCTGAGGGAACATATGGATTCATGGTGTATTGTGATGCCTCTAGGGTTGGTCTTGGGTGTGTGTTGATGTATCACGGTAAGGTCATCGCATATTCCTCTAGAAACCTTTAGACTCATGAGAAGAATTATCCGACGCATGACCTAGAATTGGCAGTAGTGGTGTTTGTATTGAAGATTTGGAGACACTATTTGTATGGGGTCCATGTGGATGTGTTTACGAACCACAAGAGCCTACAGTATTTGTTCACTCATAAGGACTTGAATTTTATACAAAGAAGCTGGTTAGAGCTGCTCAAGGACTATGACATGAGCATCAAAGACTGGGAGGTATGCTATAAGACATCAGTATCCCCACTTGGAAGTGGGAAGAGATCAATATTGACTTCATCAAAAGGGTTGCCTCACACACGCAGACAGTATGACTCTATATAGGTGGTGGTAGACAGGTTGAAAGGCAGCTCATTTTCTACTGGTCAAAACTACCGATTCAGATGAGGACTATGCTAGATTATAGATTTGCGAGTTAGTTTGGCTGAATGGAGTTCCCCTGTCCATTATTTTAGATAGAGGTACTCAATTTACCTCATAGTTTTGGAGATCATTTCAAAAAGGACTTGGTACTCAGGTCAAGCTCAGCACAGCTTTTCACCCACAAATAGAAACGGACCATTCAGACAATTGAGGATATGTTGAGAGCTTATGTGATTGACTTCAAAGGAAGTAGGGATAATTATTTACCTCTTATCGAGTTTGCTTACAGCAACAGTTACCACTCTAGTATCCAGATGGCTCCGTTTGAGGCTCTTTATGGGCTAAGGTGTAGGTCGCCTATTGGTTGGTTCGAGGTAGGTGAACCTATGTTGATAGGGCTAGATTCAGTTCATGAGGCTATGGAGAAAGTTCAGCTTATAAGGAAAAGGATGAAAATAGCTCAAAGTCATCAAAACTCATATGCGGATGTTAGGCTGAGAGAACTTGAGTTTGAAGTTGATAGTTGGGTGTTCTTAAGGTATCTCCCATGAATGGAGTGATAAGGTTCGGGCAGAAAGGTAAACTGTCACGCCCCACCTTGGGAGGCGTGACTAGCACCTAGTGCCACACTGGAATCTGACTAGCCTGACTAGGCTTATGCACGTCTGGTGCATGCCTTCAACTCAATTCAAGAAAACAATGAGCTATATCTTGGCTGTAAATATAGCCTCCAGCCGAAAAGGACATATAGCCAATTGCAAAAGAAAATAGCTAACCAACAACAAGCAATAAAAAGGGAATCCTATGCGGGCCGAAAAGACCATCATGCTATCTAGTTTTAGCAGAATAAAAATCAGGCAACTATAACTGCTATAGCCGATAAGGCCACTATCTAATAGCTAAATAAGACTCCAGATGACCATCACCTGAAATAAAACATATATAGGTCCCACACTGCAAACAACAAAATGATCAACTGGAAATTTGTAATCTGCAAGCCTCTAGGAGTTGAATAATGGTCGATATAGGGCCCCGACCTACCCATAAACTATACAATCAAAAAGAGCAGACCTTCTGACTATTAGCTCCGGAGGAAGGGAGCTAACATGCCTCGATTATCATTTCCCGAATAACCAAAGAGTTTCAACTTGTATTCGTCAGTTGTTTTCAACTCTAACTTTAATACTGAAAGAATGGGTCTAATTTCAATACTAAATTTGACAAAAATGGTAGCTTTCGATACTAATAGAAACTATAATTGAACCTCATAAAATACGATCGAAAACCTATAATTTTCTGAAAGTTCAAAAGGGTTAAATGCTTACCTAAAGCCTATGGTCGTTTAGGAATCAATTTGGAGTAATTCTGTCAACTTCTACTCGATGGAGTTCTGATTTGCCAAGCATATTTTCAAGAAATAGCTCTGTAGTAATGCTTTCCATAGGCCCATAACTCATTACCCGAAGTTAATTTGAGATTGGAAGGAATTTGATAGCATAATCGGATGAAAACTATTGAAATCCTCAAGTTATAGTCTCTCTGGCCAAAGGAACAATTTGGAAATGAATAACAATTGAACTAAGGGGTATACATATATATGGTCGGTGGCAGGGGGCGCCCCGCGCAGGCCATAGTGCCAGAAGGCCCCCTACGTCGCGCCTTCTATCGCGTGAGTGGGCTTGGCGCGCTGCGCTAGCCAGTGCCCTCCTGGCTGGCGCGTCGCGCTAGCCCTTTGTGGTCTAGCCTTGCCCGACCCTTCTTCCGAGGCTTTTTTAATACGCGTCAAGCTTTTCTTACTCGTCACAATTCCACTCGTATTCTTACTAATCGTTAACATTTACGGGGTGTAACATCCTCCCCCCTGAGGAACATTCGTCCTCGGATGTCATTCTGAGGCTTAAAGGAGTTAACACTCTTATCCAAGATTTAGAAAAAATTCAGCAGAGTCTCCTTTGTAATATGGACTATCTTTAAACCAGAAACGTGGAAAAGTCCAACATAGGCGCCTCGCATGACACTATAACAACCATTACACAATAAAAGGGGAGGGTAGCTAAACAACAATACTGATAGCATAAGTAGTAAAATAACAACTGAACAACAACCTCACCTTAACTGCATAATATGGATCAATCCTGGAACAGGGGAGGAAATCTAGATTTCATATCATCCTCAGCTTCCCAAGTCATCTCTTCTTTCTTCCTGTTCCTCCATAATACTTTAACAGAGGCGACATCTTTTGTTCTCAATCTATTAACTTGTTGATCTAATATGGCCACTGAACCTCTTCGTAGGATAACTCCTCAGTAACCTGAACATCCTCAATTGGAACAACTCTGGATGGGTCCCCTATACCCTTCCGCAGCATTGACATGTGAAAGATCGGGTGAACAGATTCTAACTCTGGAGGTATGTTTAGCTCATATACCACTTGGCGTATCCTCTAGAGGATCCGATATAGGAAAATAAATCTTGGGCTAAGCTTGTCCTTCGTAAAAAATCTCGTCACACCCTTCATGGGCGAAACCTTAAGAAACACCCAATCATAAACCTCGAATTCCAAATCTCTATGCCGCACATCAGAATAATACTTCTAGAGACTCTAGGCTGTTAACAAGCACTCTCTGATGAGTTTGACTTTCTCTTCTGACTGGTGAATCATATCAGGTCCTACTAATTCTGACTCCCCTACTTCAAACCACCCGATAGGGGATCTACATTTCTGCTCATATAAGGCCTCATAAGGCGCCATCTGGATTGCCAAATGATAACTATTGTTCTAAGAATATTCAATAAGGGGTAAATGCTTATCCCAACTACCCCCAAAGTCTAACACACATGCCCACAGCATATCCTTGAGCGTCTAAATTGTACATTCTGCCTGCCCATCTGTTTGAGGATGGAATGTTGTACTCAAACTAACTTGTGTTCCCAAGCCTTTCTAAAATGACTGCCAGAATCTAGCTATGAATTGTGCCCCCTGTCAGAAATGATAGCTGTCGGGACCCCATGTAATCGAACTATCTCTCTGATATACAATTCAGCATAGTCCTCGGCTGAGAAGGTGGTCCTAACTGGCAGGAAGTGAGCTGATTTCGTTAATCTGTCAACAATATCAAATCTACGTCTGGTGCAGGGTAACCATGTCAAAAAATCCATGTTGATTTCCTCCCATCTCCACATAGGTATCTCTATCTCGTATGTAAATCCAATGGCTTTTTGATGTTCAGCTTTTAATTGCTGATAGTTAGGGCATTGTGCTACAAATTCTGCTACACCCTTTTCATTCCAGGCGACCAATAAATCGAGAGTTTTATACCTCAGCCATAATTTGCTGGCGAAGCCCTGCCACATCTGGGACGCAAAGGCGATTTCTAAATCTCAGGACCCCGTCTTCGGTTACCTCAAAAGCTGATACTTCACCTGGATGAACTTTATCTCTGAGTTGTACCAAGTTAGGATCTTCATACTGCCGCTCTTTCACCTCTACAACCAGGGATGATACTAAAATATTCTAAATCATTGCCCCACCATCTCCCGAATCTACTATTTGGATGGCTAAGCTAGCTAACTGGTGCATTTCTCGGGCCAGCTCCCGCTGTTCGGGACTTAAATGTGCTAAACTCCCTATTGATCTACAACTAAGGGCATCTGCTACAATATTAGCCTTCCTTGGATGACATAAAATGTTTACATCATAGTCCTTCAACAATTCTAACCAACAACACTACCATAGATTCAACTCTTTCTGTGTAAATATGTAGTGGAGGCTCTTATGATCATTAAAAATGTCTACATGCACCCCATACAGGTAATGTCTCCAGATTTTGAAGGCGTGAACTACTACCGCCGACTCCAAGTCGTGCATGGGATAGTTCTTTTCATGTTTCCTCAGCTTCCTTGAAGCATAAGCAATTACCTTACCATGTTGCATCAGAACACAACACCCTAACCCAATGCCCGAAGCATCACAGTACACTGCATAACCCTCTGAACCTTCTGGCAAAGCTAGCACGAGCGCTAATGTTAATCTGGTTTTCCACTCCTAAAAAATCTATTCACAAACTTCAGTCCAGTGAAATTTAGCTGCTTTTTGAGTTAACTTGGTCAAAGACGTTGATAAAGTAGAAAACCCTTCTACAAACCTTCTGTAATACCCAACTAACCCTAGGAAACTGCGTACCTTAGTTGGAGTTGTAGATATAAGCCATGTCTTTACTGCCTCAATCTTTTGTGAGTCTACCTGAATACCAACATCTGACACAACATGGCCCAAAAAGGCCACATAATTCAGCCAAAACTCACATTTAGATAATTTTGCATATAACTGGCAATCCCTGAGAATCAGGAGTACTGTTCGCAAATGATCTCGGTGTTCTGCTTCTGAACGGGAATACACCAGAATGTGATCAATGAATACAATAAAAAACAAGTCTAGATATGGCCTGAAGATACTGTTCATCAAATCCATGATCACTGCTGGGGCATTTTTCAACCCGAAGGACATAACTAGGAATTCAAAATGACCATACCTAGTCTTGAAAACTGTCTTTGGAATATCTCTCTCTTGAACCCGCACCTGATGATATCCTGACCTTAAATAAATATTTAAAAAGTACTTTGCCCCTTATAGCTGATCAAACAAGTCATCTATCTTTGGAAGTTGGTATTTATTCCTGATGGCAACTTTATTTAACTGCTGGTAGTCTATGCACATGCGAGAGAGCCATTTTTTTTTCTTACAAACAAAACTGGAACCCCATGGTGAAGTACTTGGCCTGATGAAGCCCTTATCTAACAGATCTTTCAACTGTTCTTTCACTTCTCTCAATTAAGCCAGAGCCATTTGGTACGGCGGGATGGATATAGGCTGAGTACCTGGTAATAGGTTGATAGCAAAATATATTTCCCGCTCTGGGGGAATACCAGGAAGTTCATCTGGGAACGTGTCTTGAAATTCATTGACTACTGGAATGGACTGGAGAGTCGGGGATTCTTCCTGGACATCCTGAACCATGAAAAGTAAATGCAACCCTTTGCTATTAACTTCCTTGCCCGAAGATAGGCTATGAACCTACTTTTTTCCATGGTTGCACCTCCCTTCCACTCTCGCATTACCTCCCATAGAAAGTGGAATTGGACTGTCTTGGTCCAGCACTCTATGTTGGCATAACACGATGCTAGCCAGTCCATACCCATAATTTCATCAAAGCCGATCATTTCTAGCTCCACTAAATCTGCTAATGTCTGACCACCAACAACCTTTACCGTGCAACCCTGGTTGATCCTTTTAGCTATAATAGAATCACCGATGGGCGTAGACACTGAAAAGGGTCACTGAAGCAATTCTGCCATTATACCGAACTTCCAGGCCACTAATAGTGTAACATAAGACAAAGTGGAACCTGGGTCTATCAAAACATAAACTGAATGAGAACAAATGTCCAGCATACCTATCACAACATCTGACGACGACTCCGATTCCTATCGCCCCGGTAAAGCATATGTGCGATCTGGACCGGTGCCTGAACTAGATGCCCCCAACCTGCCTCGACCTCTGTCGGCTGGAGCTGAGGGCCTGCTCCCTGCTGGAGGTGCCGGGGCACATTACCCTACTAAAGATCTTTCATATTGGTACCGATCACCCTAACCTCTGGCTGGAAAATCTCTCATCATGTAACCCTCTTGTCTACAAGTGTAATAAGCAGTGGAACCATACCTGCATGCCCCAAGATGACGTGGACTGTAGATAGAACAACGTGGCACAGTGAGTCTGCTTTGCTCTGACCCTCTTTGTTGTTGCGAGCCCGAGGCCCGTGAGTCCTCATCGGGTCCTGACTTCCCCCAGCGGTCTAATCTACCACCGTATTGCTGCTGTTGGGGTGGGGTCTAGGTGGTATGTCTGACAGTCGTGGCCTAGGTCCACCCCGAAACTCTACCTGGGTGTCACTAGGTTTATCCCTATGGAGCTACTCCTGATTTACCCTCTCTATCTCCCATTGTCGTTGTCTGATCCCCTCAATACTTTGAGCAAATGCTTGAATACGGTCGATATACATGTCCTCTCATAGAGTAGCCATAACACAAGTCACCACGTACTCCGGGAGCTGCCCCATAATAAACTGGTGCACTCTAGCTGGAGTAGTGTCTACAAAAGCTAGTGCACATCAGGACAAAGAATCAAATCTCATAGCATACCCTCGAACACACATCGAGCCCCGTTTTAGATGCAAAAATTGATCTACTCAGGCCAATCAAATTTCTCACGGCAAATAGTGGTCTAGAAGGCCTCTGAAAAGCTGGACCAAGTCAGAGGGGGAACATCTCTACCTCGGTACCTTTTCAAACTCTCATACCATAACATTGCTATGTCCCATAGTCAAAATACCGCTAACTCAACGGACTCAGCAGGCGTGGCATGCATTACCCTAAAAAAATGCTGCAGCTGGTAGAAGAAGTCTTAAGGGTCCTCATCTCGGTCTGTCCTTATAAACTGCGGGGGATTCAGAGCGAGGAACTCTCCGACCCTCAAACTGCCAGGTCATTCCGAAGACTCAGCAACCAATGACGCCACTGGTTGACACTGCGCAGCCATCATCTGAGCCAGCATGAAGACAACACTCCTAACCTCCTGATCTATTGGTATCGGTATAGGAACTGCTGGAGGAGGCGCCGACACATCTGCCACTCTAGAAAGCTTCTAGCATGGAAGAGAATGCTGGGGAGATTGAGATGAAGGCTCTCTATCGCCCTCAGATCAGGCTGGCTCTGACTGAGGCACCCTGCTAGTGCCTTATGCTGCTGCTGTATCTAACTTTAGGCCGATCGTAGTCTGTCGCGTGTTCGACATTTCTCTGTAGACAAGAAGAATATAGTAAGACTAGGGACTCAACCCTATACAACACATCTCTATAGCACGACTAGAAGAGGAAGAAGAGTAACCACCCTAACATGCCTCGTAGCCCCCTTTCTATAGAATGGGGTGCACAACACATCTATAAATAAGACTCTAATTGACACAGCTTGCAAACTCCCTGGGATATGACTTGTTCTGATACCAAGTTTGTTATGCCCCACCTTGGGAGGCATGACTGGAACCTAGTGCCACACTGGAATCTAATTGGCCTGGCTAGGATTATGCATGTCTGGTGCATGCCTGCAACTCAATTCAAGAAATAACGAGCAATATCTCGATTGTAAATACAGCATCTGGCCAACAAGGCTATATAGCAACTTGTAAAAGAAAACCACTAACCAACAACAAGCAATAAAAAGGGAATCCTATGCGTGCCGACAAGAACACCATGCTGTCTAGTTTTAGCATAATGAAAATCAAGCTACTATAACTATACTATAGCCGACAAGGTCACTATCTAACAGCTAAACAAGGCCCCACACAGCAATCACATGAAATAAAACATATATAGGCCTCACACGGCCAACAACAAAATGAACACCTGGAAATCTGTAATCTGCAAGCCTCTAGGAGTGGAATAATGGTCGAGACAGGGTCCCCACCTACCCATAAACTATGCAATCAAAAAGAGCAGACCTTCTGATTATTAGCTCCAGAGGAAGGGAGGTAACTGTACTGCCGAGCTAAAAGCTAAGGAGGTCCTGATCCGTGTCTATCTGCACCTGCTGGCAAGTAATGCAGTGCCCCAAAGATGGGCATTAGTACAATATGTACCGAATATGTAAGGCAGCAAAGAAAATGACTGAATAATACTAGTAGTTAAACTAAACAATTCAATAGGAGGGATAGATAATTAA
>JACEIK010001698.1:113167-126960 GCA_018107945.1 Datura stramonium | reverse complement strand
CTTGTATAATTTTCTCTATCAGTTACAACCTCTAGCTTCGAAATGTGAAAAGTTTTCAGATAGATTTCTTTATGGATTGAAATGGAATATTTCTTATGAATTTAATTGCTTTATTATTCCCTATTGCTAGAAATTTGTGAAAGATTGTATCTAGTAGAATGATTCAGCCCTAGTTCCTAGGTCAGTAGAAATTAGAATTTTGCAGGTTGAACTAGTTTTCCCTGTAGCCTAGTTCTATCAATTTCGGGATGCACATATATTTAATTTATGTTAAAATCTAAGTCAGATTTATATTAGTCTAGTCTCAATCAGATTTTCAGCAACCTCAATGTTTTCCAGAAAAATCTCAGATGATCAGTTTGACCACAATTAATTTTTGAGGTGTCAATGATGCCTCCTAGTTATCAGAATTTAGACTCAGACATCAGTTATCAGATTTTTGTGGTTCTTTAGACGGTTACGACACTTCCAGATAAAAAACTCTAACCAGTCTTAGAACCACCAGCTTTAGACTCTGTTTGTTCTTTAGACGGCTACGACACTCCCAGCTGAGTAGCTCTGACCAGTCTT
The DNA here is from genome assembly GCA_018107945.1 of Datura stramonium. NCBI lineage: Eukaryota > Viridiplantae > Streptophyta > Magnoliopsida > Solanales > Solanaceae > Datura > Datura stramonium. Next base: position 126,390 of record JACEIK010001698.1, on the reverse strand, counting down.
AGAACACTAGTTTCCAAATCCAATCCGATTAGACTCTCAGGGTACTCTCAGACAGTATCCCTAAGCCAGTTGTAGTCTTGAGCCCTCAGTATCGAGCTATCCGCTTGGCAGTAGTAGTCATGGTAGGACTATCCAGTGGGAGTAAGATTTAGCACCGAGAGGGTCGGGGTTCCAGTGCACCCAAGTTCCTAGAACTACGTTGCCACAGTAGGTTATATTTTTTTTGACCTCATGGCCAAAGTTAGTGATCTCACAATCAATGCCTTTATACCTTGGCAAGGTATATTGGGTTCTACCAATGGGGTATGTACATCGGACTCCACGTCTAGCTTATGTGGTTATATATCGGTTATAGCCTCTCCCACTAGTCAGTTCAGTTTCAGATTAGCTCAGTTCAGTTCAGTCTTAGTTTAGCTCAGTGCAGAACAGTTTTAGACTACTCAGTACAGTTATCAATTCAGTATAGCAATTCAGATTAGTACCTCAGATTTAGGGCGTGTCTTTGACCATCAGACTGGGTCAATTTGACCACCTCAGCATAGTTCATTTTATTCAGTTACAGTATTTCAGTTGGTCATTGCATGTCTTTACAGTTTATTTGTTTTATTCTCTGTTTTATGGTTTCTCTCACTTACTCAGTATATTCAAAGTACTGATGCATACCTTTTATTTTGTATCCTTTCATAATACAACTGCAGGTTCTCAGTCTCAACGCCGTTAGCAGATCTCGCTCAGAAGCTTTCAGCTACATCATTGGTGAGTCCTCATCTTTCGAGGATGAGTGTTATTTCTTTCCTCGAGTGTTATTTCTTTTTCGCTATATTTCTTTCAGTTAGACTTAGAGTTAGCCGGGGGCTTGTCAGCAACTCATCAAATAGATGGCTTTTAGACACAGTCAAAGAATTAGATTTTTAGTTTATTTTCAATTGTATAGAACTTTATGACTTACTTATTCTTCTTAAATGTTTTATTTTATTATTTTAAAGTTTCTGCTATGCTTTTACTTAGAATGCCAATCTCATGATAGACCATGGGTTGACTTGGGGTTACTTGTGACTCCAAGTATCGTGACTCATTCAGGGGATAGACTCAGGGCGTGACACTATGTCTAAGTTGACAGCAGAACAAGAGTCATCAGATTCCAGTTTCCTAATAAACCAGTCCTAGAGTGGAAGGGTAGTACTTCAGCACCTAAAGGCCGATTCATCTCATACCTTAAGGCTAGAAAAATGATCTCCAAGGGGTACATCTATCACCTAGTGATGGTTAAGGATTCTAGTTCTGAGACCCTGACACTTCAGTCAGTTTCAGTTGTAAATGAGTTCCCCTAAGTGTTTCCCGATGATCTTTTTGGAGTCCCTCCCAAGCGAAAAATAGACTTCGGCATAGACCTTCTTTCAGATACCCAGCCTATCTCAATTCCTCCTTAAAGAATGGCTCCAAGTGAGATTAAAGAGTTAAAATAATAGTTGAAATACCTTTTAGATAAGGGCTTCATCAAACCCAGCATATCTCCATGGGATGCCCTAATTCTATTCGTGCAAAAGAAAGATGGTACACTCAGAATGTGCTTCAACTACCATTAGCTAAACAAGGTCACAGTTAAGAATAGGTATCCTCTACCTAGAATTGATGACTTGTTTGATGACTTATTCGACCAACTCCAGAGAGCTAGTTGTTTTTCCAAGGTAGATCTCAGATCAGGATACCACCAGCTCAGAGTCAGAGAATGTGATATTTCGAAAATAGCCTTTAGAACATGGTATTGTCACTAAAAATTCATAGTTATGTCTTTTGGACTAACCAATGCTCCTGCAACTTTTATGGATCTAATGAACATGGAATTCAAGTCGTACCTAGACATGTTCGTTATTGTCTTTATAGACGATATTCTGGTTTACTCTAGAACAGAGGAGGAGCATAAAGACCACCTGAGAATAGTTTTGCAGACTATAAAGGATCGTCAGTTATTTTCTAAATTTAGCAAGTGTAAATTTTGGCTGAAATTAGTTGCCTTCCTCGGTCATGTGGTCTCTAGTAAGGGTATTCAGGTGGATCCTCAAAAGATAGCAGCAATCAAGGACTGTCCAAGACCCACCTCTCCATCAGACATCAGGAGTTTCTTCGACCTAGTTGGTTATTAGATATGGTTCATATACGGGTTTTCCTTCATTGCCTCTCCTTTGACCAGGCTAGCTTAAAACAAGGTGAAGTTTCATTAGTTTGATGAATGTGAGAATAGTTTTTAGGAGTTGAAGAATCGATTCACTATAGCCCCAGTTTTGACTCTGCTAGAAGGTTTAGATTGGTTCGTGATCTATTGTGATGCCTCTAGAGTTGGCCTTGGTTGTGTTCTGATGCATCCTAGTAAATTCATTGGGTTCACTAGAAGAACTATCCGACTCATGATATTGAGCTAGCAGCGATAGTATTTTCCTTAAAGATTTAAAGAACTAACTTTATGGGGTTCATGTGGATGTTTTTATTGACCACAAAAGCCTACAGTATGTGTTTAGTCAGAAGGAACTGAATCCGCGTCAGAGAAGGTGGTTGGAGCTATTAAAAGTCTACGATATGAGTGTGTTGTATCACTCGGGCAAGGCCAATGTATTGGTTGATGCCCTCAATAGACTGTCTATGGGGTGTGTTGCTCATGTAGAGGAGGATAAAAAGAAGTTGGCAAAGGATATTCACAGACTAGCTTGATTAGGGGTCTCGTTGGTTGATTCAGTAGAAGGAGGAGTTGTAGTCCAGAAAGGGTCAGAATCCTCCATGGTGGTGGAGGTTAAGTTAAAGCAGGATGATGAACCAATTCTACCTAAGTTGAAGGAAGTAGTCCTAAAGAAAGAGGTGGAAGCATTCTCAAAAGGGGGAGATGGTGTGCTCCATTATCAGGGCAGGTTGTGTGTTCCCAATGTAGACGATTTAAGGCAACGGATATTAATGGAAGCTCATAGAACCAGGTACTCTATCTACCCAGGTGCCGCCAAGATGGACCGTGATATACAGGAGGTCTACTAGTGGAATGCATGAAGAAGGATATTGCAGAATTTATGGCTAAGTGTCCAAATTGCCAACAGGTCAAGATTGAACATTAGAGATCAGGGGGTATGAATCAGGATATTAGAGTTACTACTTGGAAGTGGGAATAAATGAACATGGATTTCATTATAGGTCTACCTCGTATGTGCCAATAGTATGACTCAATTTGGGTGGTTGTAGACCGAATGACTAAGTCAACACATTTCCTACCAGTTAAGACCACAGAATCAGTAGAGGATTATGCTAGACTATACATCCGGGAGTTAGTCAGACTACATAAAGCTCCCTTGTCCATCATTTTAGATATGGGTACTCAGTTCACCTCACACTTCTGGAAATCATTTCAGAAAGGACTTGGCACTCAGGTCAAGCTCAGCATAGCTTTTCACCCATAGACAGATGGACAGGTAGAGCAAACTATTCAGACTTTGGAGGATATGTTGAGGGCTTGCGTGATCAATTTCAAGCAGCTGGGATGATCACCTACCTCTCATCGAGTTTGCGTAAAACAATAGCTACCACTCCAGTATTCAGATGGCCCTGTTCGATGCATTATATGGTAAGAGGTGTAGATCTCCTATAGGGTGGTTTAAGGTTGGTCAATCTACCTTAATAGGACATGATTCAGTACATGAGGCCATGTACAAGGTTCAACTTATCAAGGAATGGCTGAAAACAGCTCAAAGGCAACGAAAATCGTATGTAGATGTAAGGAGAAGGGAGCTGGAGTTTGATGTGGATGATTGGGCATATCTGAAAATTTCACCTATAAAGGGGGTGATGAGGTTCGGGAAGAAAGGAAAACACAATCCTAGATATGTTGGCCCTTACAGACTCTTGAGATGCATTGGCAATGTGGCTTATGAGTTGGATTTTCCTGCGGAGTTAGCATCGGTGCACCCAGTCTTCCATGTGTCCTTGTTGAAGAAATGCATCGATGATACCACCTCATTGGTGCCTTTAAAGAGCTTTGGTGTAAAGGATAGTCTCTTTTAGAAAGAGGTTCCTGTTCAAATTTTAGACCATCAGGTTCAAAAGCGAAGGAACAAGGAGGTCGCTTCAGTAAAGGTTTTATGGAAGAACCAGCTAGTTGAGGGAGCTACATGGGAGGCTGAAGCAGATATGATGGCTAGATACACTCACCTATTCCCTTCCAGCTCAGCTTCAGCATCATGTACTAAATTCCTCCTTAGTACTCTATTCAGTCCATACTCATCAGCTCTATTCATGTTTTTTTAGTGTGCACCCTAGTTGCATGAATTCAGTTAGAATGTCTATCTCAGCTCAGAGTCAGTCACTCCTTTAGTAGTAAGCTTATAGTCTTCAGTTCGGGATTGTAGCTCTTTCCCCAGTCTTTCAGCTTACTTAGCCTTCATTCAAGGATTAATGTTCCTAAGGGGGAGATATTGTAACACTCCAAAAGTTCCTTATACCAAACTTCATACTTGGAATGAAAAACCAAAAAGAAACCAGAAAATATTTTCCTCGGAACGACTCTACCAATGAGTCGTTGTTAGTAACAATAACCCATTACCTGAGCCATTGTCGGCCTCTACAGTTTTCATTCCCCAGTCCAACAAGTGATACAACAACCCATTGTTAGAAGTAAATGGTCATTTTTCAGCCTATTCTTGTTATACCCAGAAGCCTTTCAAAAATTCTCTACCAAACATCGAGCCAGATGATGAGTCATTGTTTGATGTAACGACTCATCCCATGAAGCCATTGGAAGAAATCTATAAAAATGCTAAACATTCCCCAGTGACAACAGTTGTAAACAATGACTCATTGTTTCAGATAATGGGTCGTTCAGACCGTCCGCTGGGGAATATCCAGACTTTGTTCAAATCCCTTCTAGTGACCACGACTGGAATAAACGACCCGTTGTTTCTTCTAACGAGTCATTATTCCTGTACACTAGTCAAGTCCAGAAACTAGATTTTTCATTCCCAGAAGCAACTATTGGTCCCAACGAGTCATGGGCACCACCAACGACTCATTGTGTGACCCATTGAGTCGGTACGGGCAATTTTTTAGACCTTTTCTCAGGGGATTTTTTGTAACTTCCCATTATTTTATATCTTAAGATATTTCGTTTTGGGGTATATTATTAGGGGATTAAGGGGGTTAGTTCATCCTCTTCCCTCATTTATCACTTAGCTCTCAAGACCAGTATGTAAAAACTCAGACAAGGCTTCTCAGGGCAAGAGTTAGAGATTTGCTTCTTCTCATGATTTGCAAGAGCTTCCTCATAGAATTCTTCTAAATGTATGTGGCATTTCAACAAGGGTATCCTTTCTCCCTTGTGCTCAAAATATCCAGTGAACCCTATCTTTCTTTCAAGTTTCCTAAAAATCATGTCTTAGGATTTTTGTTTAGTTATGGATTCCCTTATTACTTCAATATTCTCAAATCTCCTGTGATTTCTTGTATGTGATATTCATGATTTACAAATTCAGTTATAAATGATACTTTTATGACAAATTTCCACATGATTCAAGTCCAGTTATATAAACATGTAGTTTTCTTATATATGGCTTTAAGATAGCATGAATTCATATTTCAATATTTGTGATTCTATCATGATTTCAGTATACAGGTGTTGACAGCATAATCAGTATTTTCAGGTTCTTTAGGCTCTCAAATTATTATCAGATAAAGTTTCTAACTTAACTTTAAGAATACTAGTTTTCAAGCTATCTATAAATTATCAGTAAACTTATTAATTGGGAGTAGTTCTTAGCACTGAGCTAGTCCAGGGTTCAGCGCACCCATGACCTAGAACTCTGTGTAACCGTAGGTTATTAGCCCGAATAGGCATTAGTTTTAGTGATCACATCATCCATGACTTTATACCTTCGCAAGGTATATTGGTTCCACGGTTAGCTCCCATGGGTATGTGTCGGTTAATAGACTCCCCCATCATTCAACACAGTTATAGACACATATACAGACTCAATTTTTAGTACATGCACATGACTCTTAAATTAGTTTTTACTGTAATTTATTATGTGTTGCCAGGCTACTACTTCATATCAATATTTATGTATTTTATATGGGCCATAGTTCTTCAGTTCAGTGATGCTTTAGCACAGCTTTTCAGACTATCACTATGTTCTATTTGTATTCCAGTTGCATATCTCATATACTCAGTACATTCAAAGTACTGACCGCATATTTCTTATGCTATATCATTTTATGATATAGGCTCAGGCTCTCAGACTTAACAGCATGGTTAGCTCTCCTTCAGATTCAGCGCAGTAGTATTCTTTTAGTGAGTCCTCATCTTCCGAGGATCGGCGTAGTTCCTTTTTATGTTATCAACTATTTCAGTTTATCAGATTTTGGAGTTAGTTGGGGGATTGTCCCAGCAACTCATCTTTAGTATAGGCTCAGACATAGTTATAGTATTCTGCTATTTACACTTATCCAGAGTATTGGAGTATTTATATTTCCTATAACGGATGATGTTTTGGCTTTCGCTCAATTTTCTATTTAAATTCCAGTATGTTAGTAATATGTTATTCCATGGGTTAGTTTTGGGTCACTCGTGACTCTTGTACCGTGTTGCGTCCAGGGTGCTTACTTTGGTCATGACACCAACCTAGTTGGGTTACTATATTTGAAAGTGACCACTTTATACTTTATCACGAAGTGTAATTTGGGAATGATCAAATTTTGGCGCCATTGCTGGGAAGTATGGTTCAGAAATAGTTAATTAGTGTTTAAATTCTTCTTGTATTCATTATTTTGTGATTTACAGTTTTTTGTTTGTTTTAGTTTCTATTTTGTCACAGAAAAATGGCAAACCCTACAACACAGCTTAACCTCCTACTAGAGGAAGTGTTGACAGAGGTACAACGGGCAGAAGTTGTGCCACAAGTAGAGGAAGCCCAATTAACTGAAGAAGCTAGGAGGGTTGGGGCCTGGAATTGGCTGCCGCTCTGGCATAAAGAAACAAACAAAACCTCCCATGTCACCGAGGTCGAAACTCTATATGGAATGTGCTCTTTGAGGGGGAGTTTGATCTATAAAAGGTTAGTTACATTGGAGTCATCGTTCCACCCCCACTGCCAGCTAATGCCAAGTTTGATATTACAAGCACAATGATGCAATTGTTGAGCATCAATTGGTTGTTCAATGGCTTTTCCGAAGAAGATACAAACTAGCATTTGATAAATTTCACTAGAATCTGCAATGCATACAGACTGCCCGAGTGACACAAGAGGCTATTAAGCTCAGATTATTTCCTTTCTCCTTCACAAGGGAATCCACAATATGGTTGAACGAGCTTCCAGATGAATCTATAAAGAAGATGAAACAATGTCCAAATCACAAACTTCCAGAGGAAGTTCTTTTGGAAATCGTTTACAGGTCACTAAGTGCCACCAATAAATTTGTAGTAGATGGGATTGCATAAGGGTCTATGATGGCGCATACTTTTGTAGAGGCCAATGAAATATTGGATAAAATGACAAAGAAAAACTGGGCATGGCACACCAGAGAATCTAAAGTTGTTGCAATAAACTATTCTAGAGGAATACCAGCAGAGTGGTGAAAGAAAAAGGAAGAATGTGAGCAGGATATGGCCCATCTCAAACTCAATTGGACTTGATCACCGAGCACTTGACGACAATGAACACACAAAAGGTTCATGAAGTTAATGTTCAAGAGAAATTTCCCAAATATAATGACTATTACCCTGAACTGGAAGAAGAGGCTATTTTTTCAACAACCAAGCGGGGGATTTCCGGGCCAACACCCAAGGGTCTAACCAATACTCTTGGCGTCAAGGTCAGGGAAATCAAGGTCAGAACTATTATAGCAATAAAAATTATGATTGTTCAGAGTTTAAAGATAAAGATCAAAGTGCATGGAAAAATCGAGATGGCCTAAAGAATGACAGAAACAGAGCTTATGTGCCACCAAGGGCTATAGATCCAGCTGCTAATGACTCCAGTAATGCAAGGATAGAGGACATGATTAGCAAAATGCTGAAAAAGCTTGATTGTACTGATGTTGGAATCAAAGAGATGCATGGAGAACTATCAAGTTTTAGTCATCTCGTAGACTCACACTCCACTTCCATTAAGAATTTGGAGCATCGAATGGGACAGGTCTTAGTAGCACTAAATAAGAGACAAAAGGGCACTTTTCCTAGTGACATTGTCTCAAACCCTAGGAATGAGGGTCATTGCATGGCCATTATAACTAGAAGCGGGACCATTCTATAAGGAGCCCAGCATAGATATGGTTTCTGAAAAAACAAGACAATTTGTTGACTCTGAGAGATGAAGTCCCAACACTGAGAAGGAGAAGGAGGAGCAAGGTAAGAAGCAATACAATCCCATTCCAAGGCCACATCTTTCTTCTCCTCAGCAGATTGAGAAGAAGTTTGAGAAGGGTAAGTTTCAACAATTCATGGCCATTCTAAAGAAGCTATTAGTGAACATCCCATTGATGAGGCACTCGAGAAAATTCCTGGTTAAGAATATGGATGAAGGATTTGGTGACGAAAAAGAGGACTGTGAGCTTTAAGCTAGAAAATAACGTGCACCATTGCAGTTCCGTAGTCGTACACTTCATAGCTTAGAAAAAAAGGATGCTGGAACCTTTACTATTCTATGTACTGTGGGGTCCTTTAATTTCACGAAGGCAATGTGTGACTTGGGTGCGAGCATAAATTTGATGCCGCTGGCAATCTTTAAGAAAATGGGTTTGGGAGCACCCAAATAGATGACAATGCGGCTGCTCATAGCCAACCGCATAGTGAAGACACCAGTGGGCATATTAACTTATGTCCTTGTGAAGGTGGACGACTTGATTTTTACAGAAGACTTTGTCATCCTGGATTGTTAAGTTGACTTTGACATCCCCATAATTCTAGGGCGTCCATTCTTAGCAATAGGAAGGGCTCTAGTTGATGTAGAACGTCGTGAGCTTAAGTTCTGACTGAATAGAGAGGAGGTCATGTTCAAGTCTGTAGATATTCTAAATAGCCTAATGATATAAGGGTCATAACATAATCATTATGACAGAAGAAAAGTGCCACATGAGTAAAATCAGTTATCTTGATGAAGTCTGCGTAATCAAGATACTTACATCGTGCTGCGACGTTAAATCAGATGCTTCTTAGGAAGAAACCAAAGGTAATTTAGTTTTTATTCTCTTATTCTTAGAGTTGATGTGTTTGTTCAAGTGTGCAAGAAATAAGTCATAGGCATTGAAGAAAAATAGTGCTTAACGAAATAAATTTTAGGCCATGAAGGGAAAGCCCCATAGGGAGGTCTGTGACGCGTGGCAGTTCATTCGCAGGGAGGTCCGCAATGTGGAAGGAGGTGTTAGGCAGAAAAATTACTTAAAATGCATGGGTCAACCCGACCAATGGGGGATGTTTATAACACAAAACCTAAAAAATTCCCCTCATTCTCCTCAGATCTGCACCGCACACCCCACCTTCTCTCTCAAAAAAATTTCCAAACTTCATCTTTTCTTCAAACTTACTCAAATTTCTCCACCCAACAAAAGACTTCCCTTTTTCCTTAAATTCACAAAAGAATGGCACCCAAATCAAGTAAAGGTAAGGCAATGGCTTCTTCAAGCCAAGGAACAAAAAGAGAAAGGATGGGGAAAAAAGCACAAATGGAGGATGCTACCATTCCACAACCACCACAGCGGTTTAGAATTTGTTGGATCACGGAGAAAGAAGATAAGAAGTGGTGTAAAGACCACAAAGAGTCAAATATGCTCATGAATTATGCATTGATAGAGATAGTTTATCCCTTGAATTCCCTCACATAGTTGAAAAGTTGCACACTCTTGAGTTGGATTTTGTGTTCAATGATCCTGAAGAATGTAGTCTTAATTTAATTAGGGAATTTTTGGCTAATTGGGAGCCAAAGGAGTGAAGTAACCAAGTGAAAATACGAGGGCAAATTGTAAATTTTACTCCTACCGTGCTGAATAGATTTCTTGGTGCCCCAAATATGGACCCACAACCGATAAGGGACCTTTTATTTTGGCCCCCATATAGAGAAACCTGCCATACTCTGTCCTAGGTCAGTAGCTAGATGGACCCGATACCAGCAGTTTGGTTATCACGTGACTTTTTTATGCTATGAGTAAAAAGGCGAGAATGTGGTTGAAAATTTTGTGTAGTTGCTTAGTTCCAGGAAAGCATGTGACACATGTTACTAGGGAAAGAGTGTTCTTGGTTTTTTCCATGATGATTGGGAGGCCCGTGAATGTTGGGGTGATAAAGAGGGATTTTTTAAGGAGAGAATGAGTGAAGAAAGGGCAGAGGTATAGTTTTGGGGGTCTTCTAACCCGATTTTTGAGAGCTCAACAAGTAGAAGAGGAGGATGTTGATTATAGATTGAGGCATGGCCCAAAGGGGATAGACGTGATGAAAACAAACGAGCCCGAGGGTCAGCACGCACCTGTGCTGTCTATCATAGAGCGCAATGCTCGAATTGATAATGTTCTGAGTCACTTATACAAGATGCTAATGCTTCAGCTGAGAATGAGCGAAGTGACAAAGGAACAGCTGAACATTAACTACCCATTGACCGAGCACTTCAAAGCTCTATGCAGAGTTGGGCCAGGTTTTAGGGAGCCCTTCAATCATGATGATCCCACAAATTATGAGAAGGCACGTGTTGACTCCGATTTGGTGTCTAATGCAAATAAGAGAGAGGATTCTGAGATGGGGGAAGATGCTAAAGCCCCCATGCACGATGAGAAATAGGATCGGGGAGTTCTTCTTTCACCCTTATACTTGTATTTTTATTGTTTTAGCACTGAGGACAGTGCTACTGATTAAGTGTGGCGTGGGAGAAATTGAATTTTCATGTATGCTTTAATTGCTAAAACTATTCATGGTCCTAAAAAAATTTTATGATGTATGAGTTGATTCTTGCTAGCTTGCAGTATTTTGGCATGTTTTTACTTGGGTTCCCCCGGTTTCTTATTTTCGGTTCTTTTCTGGTGGATAGTCCCTTAGAACCAACGAGAGTGTCTAAATTTTTTTTAGTCATAGTCATGACTTTTTTCAATAATGGATGAATGATGACCGTCTTAAGGGTAAATTAGTCATTGGTAGGAGTGCAAGAACTTGTAACCTTATGAATTCTAGGTGCTTCACCCAGGATATCATTGATACTTTATATGAATTCACTCAAAAAATGCATGAAAGTTAGAAACACTTATACTTTTGGAACTTGACTCCTATGCTTGAAAAATTGGGCTTAATAATGTAAGAAATTCACCATGGATATGTGTGTTTATGTAATCTTGATTGCCATTATTGAATCATTTGTGCCATTGTGTGTGTGTGATTTTCCATATACTCCATGCTTGCATATTAAAGTCTAGAACTTATCTAGTGTGTGTGCTAAGCGAAATGAGAATATTGAATCTAAGAAGTGATATTGGAATTTCTTTGGTAGCCTATTTGTATTCCGATTTTACCTACCTTGATGTGATTATTCTAGTTAGCCATTTTGAGCCTCAGCCTATTCTTTTGATAGCCATAAGCTAATTTTTTTTTTGTTCTATTAACTTTTATTTGATACTAATGACTCCTAAGGCACTTGAATTGAACATTTTATATGAAAGGAGCACAAATGAAGAAAAATATGGAAAAAAGCTAAAGTATGGAAATTTAAAAAAAAAATGTGAAAAATCAATAAAAAGAGGGCGATGTTAGTTGGAAAAGAAAAAAGAAGAAAAAGTTTGGAAAAAAAATATATAAAATGTATTAAAAAAATGGAAAGCGAGAAAAGAAAAAAAAGTGAAAGATCTTAATGTCAAGAATTCCTAATAATCAGCTAAAGTTGCAAATGTCAATAAAAGGGAGGTATAAGTAGAAAAATAGGAATGTTGAAGAATGTGCTAAAAAAGTGGAAGAGTTGTGAAGTATTAAGTGGTTAGGGAGACTGGTCACTATTTTGGCCAAATAGTCCCCTACCCATCCCTTAGCCTATATTACAACCATCTTAAATCCTAATTAATTCTAGATTCGATGTTTTATATTACTGGAGTATTTACGCTAAGGGTAAGCCTATGGTATGTATATTGCATGCATGTGAAGTTCTTTGAGAGAGTGAGCAATATTATTTTATCTATGCCCAAGTTAACTATGTTATGCATCATGTGAGTTAAAGGGAATCTCTCTAAATAGTGAGGGGAACATAATGGTAATATTTTTGTGTATCTTTGATTGCTAGATTACACATGGTCATGTTATCTCAACTATATCTTGTTGAGTTAGCTCTAGAAGCTAAGTGATTTCAACGTATAAGATTTGGCTATTAATTTTATATGCATATTGAGTGGACTGTTGGAGAATGATTGAATTATCTAATGGACCTAACTGTAAGTAGACCTGTTTGTGAGGTAAGTTTTATATGTGAAACTAGAGTGGGGAGTAGTAGATTATTCGAGGATGAATAATACTTTAACTATGGGTGGTGATATAGAGCATAATTACACACTTATTTACCATATCTTACCCACGCTTAGCTATATTTTGAGAACAAATAATGTGATTGCCTTGGTTTTATGTGATATATGTGAAAATGATCCAACACACATAATTGGATATTTGGTTGGATGAAATGTGATGGATTTTGACTCATTTGATCTTCAGAAGCTTACTAAACCGGATTTGAAAAAGATAAGATCAAAGGCTAACACAGAAGTTGGTGTTGTGCAGGGCACTCCACCATACCAAGCTTTGTGTTGCAAAGAATATGTTACACCCCGTAGAATTCTCGACATGTAGATGGCCTATACGCATGTAGGTTAAGAGTTTTCGAATGCCATACATGCTAGGAAAAGGCCCGGGGAAAGAACGGATAAGAAATCCGTCGAACCATCGCTGAAGGAGCCGGGGCAGAGCCCCTCCGTGATGGCAACGTGTTACGGAGCGAGGGCCTCTGCGTTGGCCCCGTGACATGTTGGCCCTGTCCAGGCTCAAGTATATAAGCCTCCAAGCTTCGGTTTATTTCATAAAACTTCATAAATTTCCAGAAAGTCGCGAGAGAAACAGAGGAGAACGAGTTTCCTTTATAATTTTCGCTCGAATACGCCGTCAAACGCGGTCCAAACTCAAATTAACCTCAGATACCGAGGTATTTAGCAGCAAGGAGCATTCCTACGGATTTAGTTTCGTGAAATTC
>JACEIK010001698.1:26462-47854 GCA_018107945.1 Datura stramonium | reverse complement strand
CCAGCCAGGCACCAGATGTGCTTAGGCTCACTAGTTCAGCAGTCCAGGTCCTAATAGGGCACCAGGTGCCAGTCATACCCCCAAGGCGGGGCGTGACAGTTTTATTGCCCAATCGACAGTTATATGTGAGCCCATTTTCAAGTTGCTGAAAAAATATGCTGCTACAGAGTGGACTTCTAAATGTCAACAAAATTTCGATAGAATCAAGAATTATCTATAATTCAGACCTTGATTTTAGTCCCACCAGAATAAAGAAGACCTTTGCTTTTGTATTTGTCCGTGCTAGAAAATGGCTTCGGTTGTGTTTTGCTTGACAACTTATTGCATGCGGATCTGCATCAAGGCAATATTCTTGTGCGTGTGTCGCAGCAAAAATTCTCTTGGAAATGTATATTCAAGTCAAAGCAGCCCCAACTGGTTTTCCTCGATGCAGGCATGACTGCTGAACTTTCTCCGAATAAGCAGATGAATTTGCTTGAATTCTTTAAGGCAGTTGCTCGTCGAGATGGCTGTGCTGCAGCTGAGTGCACTTTAAATTTATCAAAGAAGCAAAACTGCCCTAATCCAGATGCGTTCATTAAGGTGAATTATTTTATTCGTTCAAAATTTCTTTACTTTTCTAGGGAATTCTCAAAGACTCAATTAGAAAACTTGGATATTGTTGTTTTATTTACCCAGTAACTCTGTTTATTTGGACTGGTTTATCCAGAGTACTTTGACTGGTCAGCTATCCTTAAGAATAAATTTAAAACCTAAATGAAGCAATACCATTGGAAGTGTTATGTGGTTTTTCTCTATTTACTGATAAAAAAGGTGTTACGTGGTTGAGTAAATTAGGCTGAATATTCAGTTTACAGCTTTGTTTTTTTAATAAGATTAGTTTTTTATTAAACTGGTATCAAGATGGTGTTTAGACAGGACATGATGCAATTTCAGCGTACTGAGGATATGACCCTAGATATGAGGTCGTGGAGGACACGAATTAGGGTAGTAGGTTAGCATGGAGTAGAACGTCACTTAGCAAATCGCGCATACTAGTACTCGTAGATTTTTGATATTATCTATTATTTATTAATCTTTGTGTATCTTATTATTTTTGCTTTAAATAATGTTTGACATGCTTTTTTTTGTCGAGTACTTTTTTTTTGGATTGCTTTATTTTGTTTATCTTTGAACCCGGGTATATTGAAAACAACCTTTCTGCCTCTGAGATCGGGGTAAGATCTGTATACCTACCCTCCCAAAACCCACTGTGTGGAATTACGCTGGGTATGTTGTTGTTGTTGGTATCAAGTTGGTACAACAAGAATTACAAGGCACGACTACATCTCTTCCATCATGCACACTACATACTTCCCACAAATAAATATAAGAAGTCCAAATACTGATCCATCATGTCTAAGGTACTACCGTGACACCAAAAGTACAAATTCTGGAGGCATTTGTTTTTATTCTAGAAATCTGGATCCTTTTCCTCACAAAGCAATGCCTTGTTTCTTTCTAGCCAAAGAATCCAATTGGAAATTGTCCTCCATATCTGTTTCAGGCTTCTTGTTACTCTTTGGGACTGCCAACATTCCACAAGGCTATTAATCTTCTGTGGTATGACCCATCATGACACACCAATTACACTAAGAAAAAGTTATCAACATTGTCTTGAGTAGCTGCAGTGTACAAACAAGTGTTCAACTGTTTCTTGCTCTTCATTTGAGAAAAACACCTGCTGCATAAGGAAAAACCTCTTTTCTGCAAATTGTTTCGAGTTAAACAAGCCTCTCTAGCTGTGATCCAGCCAAAATAGGCTCGGTTTTCCAAATCATTTTCCAGGGCCAATTAGGAACTCCTTGATCTATTCTGCTACAATAACATGTTATAACAGTTATTCAAAGACAATTTTGTTGTGGTTGTTGATCCAGACTAGACTATCTGTTTAATTTTGATCAATTGAACACGTGTCCAGTTGCTGGAGCAGATCACAGAAGCTTTCCAATTCCCAGTCATTTAGGTTTCTCCTGAAAGTAATCTGTCAACCTGAATTTACAGGTCTTTACTGAGTGAATTGGGCTGAATCTCCAATTTACAGGTCTGGCGACGCATGGAGTCATTAAGGGTAAAATGGAAATGTTGGAAATAAAGAGTTATTAAATATAGAAAGTGACATTTATTTTTCAACAGGCGAAAAAAGAAAGTAAGACCAACATAATTTAGAACTGGGGGTGTAGTACTTTCCTCATCAGTGGTGCCACAGGATGAGCACAAACTAGAACTAGATGAGGAAAATCATGATTTGCTGATCATTGTAGTGAATGCTAGATTATCTCTTGGATTACCAGCTGGTGTCCATGTATTGACACCAACTAGTGTCCCATTTCTTGTCAGCATCCTGTAGAGACAAATCCAAAATTGTTCTTTGAGTGCATGATGTCTGTTAAATTAGATGCACTAATATAGTGGCGCACTTTATCAGTTCCCTGATCAGTTTAGATAACTGGGGAATGAGCTCACCAACTGCTTACTTCTTTGAACACTGCAGTTATATTGAATTCTGGAAGACATGCTTTTCCAAACATCCTTGGATTGCCAAAATGTTACTTAAAAATTCATATATTCATTTCAAGAAGTTTCTACATCATTGAAGCTATTGTCAAAAGGAAGGTGATACATAAATGAAATAGGTTGTCCTTGAGAAACTTAGCATCTCGTTTTTTCTTTTGAGGTGAGGGAGGGGGGATCATGTCCAAAGTTGTCGAATAAAGATCTATGGACTGCCAGAAGTAGGTTCAAGATATAATTTCTTTTGTCTAAAACTCTTCACATTAATCTCTCAAAGGTGTGGTTGAGTGGTTAAAGAAGTGGTATGAGAATCATGAGGTGGTTCAAACTCTAGTGGAGACAAAAGGCACTAGCTCTTTTTTCCCATCTATCCTGGCCTTGACTTGATAGTTAGAGTTATCTTGGACAGCTCTTTCACTAAAAAAGAAAAAACTAATTTACATCCTCATTCCTAGAAAATATTTGAATATTTTAGGAAAAAAATCAGGCTTTTCATTGTCCGCCTCGGCCAAACAGATAAGAAACCACCTGAAATGAGGTAAAAGCTTTCTTTCCAGCCGTATGTACGAGACTCCCTTCTTCGTACAAATGTGCATAGCCAAAAGTGACCTTTTTCTTATATAAGTGGAATCAACCAATGTTCCCATGTGCAAGGATCTTACCTTGAAGAGTTTGAATAATTCATTTTCCGTTCATAGTATTGTTGTCTTATGTGATATGTATACCAGCGGGTTAATTTACACAGTACGGGAATTGGAAGTTTAATGGTTTAGAGGAATATCTAATCCCTAGATTTTCTGGCTCCTCTTTCCCTTCGTTCAACCTCTTTCTTAGTTTGACTTGTGAAATATAAATGACACATAACCTTCCTCCAGAATCAGAAGCATAGTTTCCATTGTTCTTGGCTAAATGTTTTTTTAGTTCTTATACTTCTAGATATATATGACTAAACTCGTGTTGTTTAGTAATTTAAAATTGTTGATGGAGGGTATAGTCTAAGTATGAAGGAATATTATGAATTTTCTTTTTAATAATATGGTCTAAGTNTTAATAATATGGTCTAAGTATGCAGTAGTACATTTGTATTGCTCAAATTGTGGGAAGTTTATTATCTTAAAACATTTTGTAATATGAATATCTTTTTAAGACATTGCTAAACAGGAAGTGGAAGTGTCTTTTGAATTTTAGTGGACTCCAGAAGGTGACTTAGTCCATCCTTCAGATTGCATGATGCAATTACTTGAATAAGTTAGGCATCACAAAGTGAATATTGACAGCACTGTTTCTTATGCTACAAATAATTAGGAACCTTTTCTGCCTTATATATTACCCAAAAAACATCCTTTTCAATTCTCTTATGTTATAAAGATAAAAATAAATTAAAACTTTAGTTAAAAAACTATACAATTTTAATAAATTCATAAGTGATAACTAGTCCAAGGCACGTTTTAGTACTCCTTGGAAATTAATTTCTTTCATGTTTGTACTTTAAATATGCTTTTAATTGATAACTAGTTCAAGGCACATTTTAATACATAGATACTTAAGTAAGTGTGTTATGGAGTTAATTTTGCAAAGAGTGTACAGTTACGCTGATGGTTGTTGTTGTTATAGGTGAAAAATTGTTATAGAGGTAAAATATAACATAAAAAGACGAGTCACCTATCATAGTGAAATTGTTGTTATAGTGTGGTTGTTAGACACGAGAGGTCTGAATAAAGAGATACTTAAGTAAGCTTTGTTATGGAATTAATTTTGCAAAGAGTGTACAGTTACATTGATGGTTGTTATTATAGGTAAAAATTCGATCCGCCTATCATAGTGAAATTGCTCTTGTAGAGTGGGGTCGTTAGACACGAGAGGTCCCGACTATAAAATTTTTTTGGTTCCCATACTTTGTGTAATTGTATTCATTTTGTTGTAGGGTTGGCAACGGAAACTTGATCCTGAATATGATATGATGCACACTCTACAAACGATGCTTCTCAAAGCTCACTTGGTAGAGGAATTTTCTTATACGATTTCGAGTATGCTTTGACAAAAAGTGTATTTCTTGCTTAGACTAAGACCTTGTTCCGATTAGTTGAATTTAAGTAACTTTTAAATACTAAGTGCTGGAAAAACTTTTTAAGTGCTTGTGTTGGCCTTTAAATAAATAGTTACTTGTTTGGATACAAGTGCTGAAAACAAAAAATATATCGTTGAAGTGTTTGGTAAAAAAATGCTGATAAGCAGCTTTTTTATTTAGTTATTGTTTTCCATACTAGGAATCGCCTTGATTGGTTTGCTTTCGTCCTTATAGTGCATAATATATTTCTTCGCTAATCTCATCTGGATTTTCTCTTTATCGTAATTCTTTCAGTCTTTCCGTCGATCATCCGTTAAAGTGATTTTAAAAATTTAAACATTTTGTTTTACTTTTTGATATTTTAATGATTTCATAAGAATTGATTTCAAGTAAACTTCACGTTTGCTCGAATTCATACAACTGATCATGACCTTAAAACTCGTGGTTAACAATAACAAAGAGAACAAACATTTACACCTCATTTTCATTTAGGAGTAATAGTAAATAGAATAAAAGGGGTAGAAACTAATAGAACATGTTTATAAAATTAATTAAACGAAATAGTATTAGTAGGAAAAAATAAGTTAAAGCATACAGTTTTTGCATTAGTGATAAATACGTTAAAGGAATTGTTACAAAGAAATAAAATAATAAAAGCAAGTGTGATATATGTTACACGTGAGGTTAATGTTATGAAGCGAAACCTGGGGAAAGGTCTCTGAATGTTATACCCCGTAAGTTTCTATCACTTAACTGACACATGCGTGCGTATATTGAGAATCTTAGAGTACGACGCGTGTGGGAAAAGGCCCGGGGGATGGTATACGAACACGACATTGAGTGAGCAGGAGGCCGGGGCCGGACGCCAGGCGCACTGGGCGCCGCGTCGCGCCTCTTGTCTGGCGCTATGGCCAGCCCATCGCTCCTCTTTCCTGGCACGATGGGCAGCGCACCACGCCCTCTAGGCCACCGCCCCACTTATATATATATGATCAAGTGTAAAGTTTTCATTTTAAAAGTTCTCCTCGGCAGAGAAGAGAAATTAAGCATGGGTTTCTTCCGTTTTTCGTCAAATAACGTCGCTAAACTCCGTCCAAATGCAAATTCGTCATGGATATCGAGTCCTAGGCCTACGAGGAACATCCTTACAGAGTTATTTCTTGAAAATTCACTCAGAGTACCGGAACCCCACTGAGTAAAAGTTGTTGGAATCACTTCGAATTGAGTCTTAAGCGACTACAAGCGATAGGTAAGCATTTCTACCTTCTAAACTCTTGAGAATTTGTGAGTTTACGGCTGAAATGAATGGAGTTAAATTATTGTTAATATTATCGAAAGATATCGTTGTTTGCCGAGTATTAGTATTGAAAATGGCCTTATTCTCTTAGCGTAAAGGCGACAATTGAGTGGAATCGCCGGCTAAAAGTTGGAACTAATTGGATAAACGAGAATTGGCATTCGAGGTATGTTAAGGCTAATCTCTTCGATAAGTTATTCCTATCGTATAGTAATACGACCTATGTCCTTGTAAACGAGTTGTAAGCATGTGTATTGCAATTAGTTGCTTCATATAGTTTGAGATTAACGTTTACTATATCGGTTGGGACTGACCCCATCCTATATAGCCTTTCGTCGACCAATCTCAGGGTTACTAGCTGTGTTATCGCCTACGGGGCTATAGATCACTCAGAGGAGCTATATGTTGTCTGACAGGATTATATTCAAGCCTAAAAGGCTATATTACAACCCATCCACGAATGAGCTTCTACTATTATGCCGTATCGGCATCACTGACCCTCCATCGAGCCTTGTGTGCCCAAGGTGCAGTTATAGGAGCCCAAAGGTCTCAGACACATAGGCTAGGTAGTTTAGTTATAGTTATCTGTTGACTCATATTGACGATGCTAGGGGTATATAGATTGAATTGTACTTGCCAAGGCTTATGAGGGCCCAGGTGGGTTATTCTGTGATGATTGTATCTTCCAGGCTTATGGGGGCCAGGTAAGGTTCTTGCTTGTATTGTGAGGCTATTCAAGTTATAAATATTATCCTTTATATTGATTACCTTTAGTTATTTTATCAGTTCTATTCAGTCATTTTCATTACTGCCTTACATATTCGGTATATATTGTACTGACGTCCATCTTTGGGGCGCTGCATACTTGCCTGCAGGTGTGGATAGACATGGTTCAGTACCTTCTCAGTTATCAGCCAGATTTAGCAGTTCAGTCAGCTCTTTTTCTCTAGAGTTGATAGTTAGAAAGGTTTGCTCTTTTTGTTGTACAACTTTTGGGTAGGTCGGGGCCCTGTCCCGACCACTATTCTACTCTTAGAGGCTTGCAGACTACAATTTTTCAGTTGTTGGTTATTGTTGACCGTGTGGGGCCTATGTATGTTATATTTTGTGTGTTGGCCATGTGGGCCCTAGTTTAGTTAGTTAGTTAGTAGCCTTGTCGGCTATAATATGAATATGACTTCCTGTTTTTATTTCGTTATAACTAGACAACATGGTGGTCTTATCGGCCCGCATAAGATCCCTTTATTATTACTTTGATGGGTTAGCTGTTTTCTTTTACAGGTTTACTGCATGGCCTTGTTGGCCTGAGGCTGTATTTATAACCGAAATATAGCGATTTATTTTTTTGATTTGAGATGTTGGCAGGCACCAAAGGTGCATATGCCCAGCCAGGCCAACTCAGGTCCCAGTGTGACATTAGGTGCCAGTCATGTCTCCCAAGGTGGAGCGTGATACTGAAATTATTCTAAAATAACATAAATTACACCTAACAAGCTACATCAAATCCTGTAATAAACCAGAAATAACTGAAATTGCAAAGAAAATACCAATAAATGTGAGTTCATATTAAATTTCTTTTTTCGCAGTTTTGTGAAATCTAACGATTAGAGTTTGTTAAGTATTTGATGGAGAACAAATATGCTTACTTTTAGCAGCTTAAAGTACCAAATCAACTCACATATATATTTACGGGACAAATTTGAACCTACTCTCAAACATAAAGGGATGTTTTGGTTATTTTCTCTCACATTTCGTATAGCAATTTTACCAAATTCCATCAAAGTGTTTATGTAAAGTGGAGCAAAGTTAAATGATTTTTCTGTAACTAAAAAAAAGAATAGTGACTTTTAGGTAATGGATACAAAACTGGATGAACACCCATGAAATTTACTCGAAAGAAAATATCATAGCACGGTTATGATCTGTTTCTAAATTTGCGTTCGAAAGTGTTTCATAACTTGACTATTTATTTAAAAAAGAGTCACCACCTAATTATTTTGAAAATTACAAAACAATTTTAAAGGCGTTTTGAAAACCTTAATTAAAATCAGATAAAGAGAAAGAATTCCGGTGATTTTCCAAATAACGCATTAAAAATTTTGGAAAATCTACAAATACGGTTGATCGAAATACTTAAACATTTTTGTGGCTTCGAATGTCATGCCCACCTTGAGAGGTGTAACTGACACCTAATGTCATACTGAGACCTGGGCTGACCTAGCTGGGCATAAACACCTCTGGTGCCTTCCAGTAACACAGAATCAAGAAAATAAATAGCTACATCTCGGATGTAAACACAACCTCGGGCCGACAAGGCCACAAAACAAACCTGTAAAGAAACAGCTAACCCAACATTCACAATAATAAATGAATCCTATGCAGGCCGACAAGACCATCATGTTGTCTAAATCATAACAGAAGGAAAACAGATAGTCATATATGAACTATAGCTGACAAAGCTGTTAACCAATAGCTAAACTGGGCCCCCCATGGCCAACACACAAAACATAGCATATATAGGCCCCACACAACCAACGACGCACAACTTGCTAGAAACTGAAGATTGTGGTCTGCAAGTACAGTTCAATCTATATACCCCTAACAAGGTCATTATGATTCTACAGGTAACTACATCCAACCTACCTGGCCTCTGGGACTGTAACTGAGCCTGTTGGGCTCCTGTAACTATGTTTGAGCCTTCTGGACTCCTGTGACTTCACCCCGGGCACACAAGGCTCGATGAAGGGTCAGTAATGCTAGTACGGAATAAGAAGTGGTCCATACGTGGATGGACATAAATACGGCCTTATATGCCTGAATATAGTCCTTTCAGACATCACATAGATCCTGTAAGCGACATCATATAGCTCCTATGAGCTCTCTATAGCACCGTAGGCGATGACACGGTTAGCAACCCTGAAGTTGATCAATTAAGGGCTATACTAAGTGGAGTCAATCCCGACCAAAGTACTGCATTTTAGTCTCAATCTAGCCCCTCAAAAGGCATACCTATCCCCTTAGGACTAACTCAACTACTACTCTCTCCTAAAGTAGTCTATATAACTGTCAACAGACACACCCCAGGTGCCTACACCTTACCAAGGGGTCATGGCAATGTTTGCAAACTATGACGGCCTAGATAGAATAGGGCGAGGTCCGGAGTGGCCATGAGCGATACTCTGAAGGGCATGCTAGGACAAAGGTAGTACATAAGCGAACAACAAGGTCGTAGGTGACCATCTATATGATTCCTTCTCTTAGGACGACTAAAGGGCTGCTACTAACCGGATACGTTCCTAAGCAGTCATCCCTAACTTCCCATAGGCAACCTGCTATAATTCTTAGCCTGGCGGTAATGTTATGATACTAAGGTTCTAGTCCTTTAGAAACTAACTTGGTCTGTCCAAATTTCGGATGGCTCATCTGGGCCGTTCATAGCCTCGTAGGCAGGTATATCTGGACCTAGCCCTTTGCGGCAACATGTCCCTGGGCATCTACAAGAGTAGCCTGGGGCATTGGACCCACGTCTAGTCCCTGACAAGGTTTCCCCCTTAGGACGTTAGTTAGTCTATCAGATTCCTAAAAACCGGGGTAGTTGCCTGAGTGACCTATACACTCAGCAGTA
The DNA here is from genome assembly GCA_018107945.1 of Datura stramonium. NCBI lineage: Eukaryota > Viridiplantae > Streptophyta > Magnoliopsida > Solanales > Solanaceae > Datura > Datura stramonium. Next base: position 38,311 of record JACEIK010001698.1, on the reverse strand, counting down.
GGTCAACTAAAGCTAACGGTCACTAACAGTGGCCAACCATATGGTAGGCTATCGCTCAGTTCATTTGGCAATCCCTAGTGCCACTGACTTAAAGGTAAGACCATCCTATCAAGATTCTGGCCCAGGAGGCGTTAAGGTACGCTAACGGCCTACGGGCGAGATTTACTGTCTATATAGATGTCAAACAAAAAGTTATATCTCCCAACTTCATCCTATACTGTCCAACTTTACCAAGTTAAACCCAACAACTACCCACAAGCTTCAAGGCCTTGGTCGAATGCCTATATATCTGGATCTCATTAATACTATAAATTATTAAATAGGGAAGTTTCTATGATGCTCCTAAAGTTAATCACACTTAGTAACCTCTTTCCTATCGAGGGATACTACGATGTAATCTTAATTCATTTTATAGTAGCTAACCACAACATACATAACTATTATCTACTGGTAGCTGCTAACCACAACATATATAATCCTTATCTATTTGCAGCAGCGTTCAATTTACTTACAACAATATAGGCCGTATTAATTATACGATGAGAATAACTTGCCGAAGATGTTAGCCTTAACATACCTCAGTTGCCGATTTCTGCTTGCCCAATCTTGTTTCAGCCCAGAACCAGCAATTCCTCTAGCTCATAACCTCTATATTGGTGTAATAAATCTGTTCTCAATCCAAGAAAACAGCTAGCAACATTCAATAATATTCATAACATCACCATGTATAATCAACCCAAATTCGGTCGAAAACTCATGAATTTCTAAGAGTTTAGAAGGTAGAAATACTTACTTATCACTTAGACACTTAGGACTTGATTAGAAGTAATTTCTACAATTTTTACTAGGCGGAACTCCATCGACCCGATCCAATTTTGAAGAAATAACTCCGTAGAAACGTTCTTTGTAGGCCTAGGAATTATTACCTGAGAAGAATTGACGTTTGGAGGTGATTTGACGGCGTAATTTTGCCTCAATTTGATGAAAACCCCGTGAGCTATGTATCCCAAGCCGAGCTGCTCAATTGGGAAATTAAATAAATGAATCCAACTTACCCGCTTAAATATATATAGAAGGTGGTGGAGGGGAGGCACGTCGCGCAGCTCACTGCGCCGAGTGGCTGCCGCATCGTGCAGTCGGGCTTTCGTGTCGCGCAGGCCCTCGCGGCCTGGCCTCTCGCGGCCCTGATGAGACAATGCACTCGCGCATCCTACTTCCGAGACTTCTCCTTCACGTGCCATTCTCTCACTACTCACCATACGCATACGCACACGCACACGCGCACTAATTGCTAACAACTACGGGGTGTAACATCGAAGAAATATAGTTCGTTCGTAAATGGGCTTTGAAAAAGATAATTTTTCTTTTAAAATGTATTAATATATTCAATCATTCATTAATTCAATTTCTAAATTAATCCATGATCTTGGCGAATTATGAAGAAATTAATCCTCCAAATGTGTATGATTTTTTGGAATTTGAATTATATATATAACCTAACTTCCTAATCAGTTATTGAATTCACTTATTTATAACTTAAAAGATATAAAAGATCTTTAAGTTAAGTGGCAAAAAGTGTTTTGACTCATAAAAATCTCACAAAATCTTTTCCTTTGTCCTTTAGCCATGATCCAAAATAGGTCTTCTCTTCACGTAGGTCATTTTCAATTTCGAAATATTTATTTTTTTAAAGGTAAAACTGATTTAGACTAACATATTTCACATTATAAAATAAGTAACTCAATATTTCTATAGATATTTTGAAAGCAAATACACGACTTTGATACTTGAGCAAAATTTGTGCGATTCCACAAAGCTATTTTTTAAGAGAATTCGTTCTTAACTTCCTTACAAGAATTTGAACATTTTGTGAAGGAAAGCTTTAAATACGCTGATACAGTTTTTTACTTGGGACTCATCTAGCACACAAAAGGTTTTTATGATGTTCATTTTACAAATAAAGCATACATGAAGAAAATAAATTATCCAAAATAAGAGTGATGACATGGACCTTGGCCCAAATCAAATAATATAAGCATCCCACTTTCTTTTTTTGTTCGCCTGACTAGAAGTGGGTATTCGAAGCAGTGACCGAATATTCATGACCGATTTTCCTTCTCTATTTGATTGTTCGTGAGAAATGGAGGAAACAACTGACTGGCACTCAAACTAATATATGTTGGTCTTCCAACGCAATATAAGGGTGTTGAATAGAGAGAATAAAGAGAGTTTGGTGGACTCCAAAGGAGACAACTCATGCAGAAAATAGTGAAATATGAAATAGCATTTTAACAACAAATAGAATTTAGAAAATTTTTACTGTGGACTTAATACTCATTTTAGCATTTCAAGCAAGGAACACATAGCACTTTGGGTAGAAAAGGAAGCAAACTGAAAAAGATTTAAATCTATATACATTAACTAGATCATTCAAGCTAGTGTAGGTAAGAATACATGAGGACTTAATACTTTTGGGCACATAAAGAGGGATTGACATTTGATTTCCTACTTGATAATCAAAAAGGGAGAGGTGAATTTTAAAAATAACAATAGTCGACTATCAGATTGTATCAGTCGACTCAATTCCTGCAGAAAATGTTAGTAATAATAAATCAATCTAAGAGCATGAAAGATAAAAGACACAATAAGTTATCCTGGTTCGGATCACCCTTGTGGTGCCTAGTCCTATCCCCTTGGGTTACAAGGGTTTCCCTTTGAGCTTTTAAGTCATTACCTGTTACAGGAGTAAATTCACCAATCTTTGGTGACCAGTAGTGAATTTGATACAGTCTTTACCTGTATATCTATCTGACTATTTCTATGTTTTGATCTCAGTAATAATGCTTTTAGGATTCCAATGATTGAATAAGAACAAAATTGTCAGTTTGATCAAGTGAATTTGTACACTGTAAAGAGTCTTCAGAAATCTTATTTAAAGACTCGTTCATATGATCTAAGGGGGATACAAGATCAAAGTATTTGATCTTGTTTTTATCTCTCATCAAGGGATAACCCAAGGAATTTTGCCCCAATCAGATCCTCTAAAATGGATATCAATCAGTGATTGAGGCCCTGATTGATTTGGGGATGATTTCTTCCTTTCGAGCCTTTATTCTGCTGAAATATTATGTGGATCTTTCTTCTTTAATTTTCAATCAATTTCTTCCTTTAGAGTCGATCTTCCTTTCATAAATATTGCACGTCTAAGATCATGGTATGTTCCTTGATTTTAGCTGAGTGTTGATCCTTTGGTTTCCTCAATGCATTGTCAAGTCAGCTGAACTTCCATTCTTGTAGCTGGATTGTCGTTCGGATTGTGATTTGCTGATTTAGCTAACCTGCATCAAATTTGTCATCATTGAAACATATTAGTGCAACAATCTCCCACTTTTTTATGATGACATAATTTAGGGATGTGATTTGGGGGTACTTCCCTGTTCTAGGAGTTTTTTTATGGATTTCTCCCCTGGCTTGATGCTTCCTCCCCCTACTTTATGCGCTCTGTTCTTAAGGCTCAAACAACAAGTTATGAGAGCAATCAGGGTAACAGTGATTCTTAATTTATGGAGCAGTGACCAAAATGTAGTTAGTCATAGTAACAGATCTAAAGCATCAAAACAAAAAAAGTGAGAGTAGTGATAATAGGCAGTTTAAAGCATCTCAAAAGTATAAAAGATTAATTTCAGATATCCACAAAACATTCATTTCTTTCATTTAACAGAGCAATATACCAATACAAAGAAAACATAAAACACATTCTCCCCCTTCATCTCAAAAAGGGAACAATACCAAAATATAAACCCACGCAGGGGCAAGTGAGAGCAGATAGTAGAGAGAGATTAGGCACGATCAAGGAAAAATTTGAGCATATTGATGATACGCTCAGAGAACGAGTGATAGGATTTCTTTGAATCATGTGGACAAAAAGGAATAGGAGTTTTGAAGTCAAGATCGTTGTTAGATATTTCATCCCGAGCAGCAGCTGAGTCGACTTGGCGCAGAACTTTGTTGAAAGACTTTACTCCTTTATGCTGAATGAGGGTCAATTGCTTCTTCAGATCAGCAACATCAGAGATTAGGATTGAAAAGGATTAATTGCTCTTGTGTAGGTCACCAACCACTGCACCAAGTGATTCCTTAACCTTTTAAAATCAGTCAAAAGAGAGGAGAGAGCAGTACTAGAAGAGCCATCTGGAGAGATATTGCTAGAGCTTTTAACCAGGGAGTTTTTGACCTTGGGCTTAAAGTTTGCCTTCATGATCCAGTAGTCATCATCAAGAACGTAGCCCTTACTAGCAAAGGCACGATCTTTGTAGGTAGAAGAGATTTCCTTGACAGGGAACTCAGAGACATCCACACCCATATCCTTGATGATTCGACTCACAAGCATTCCGTAGGGGAACCTAGCATTGCCAATGGAGTCTTGACAACTTTCAAACATGTACCCAAGGAACCATTCATACTACTTTATTTTACGCCTCTTTAGAAGGCAGTACATTATGAATACATCTCTATTTGATAGGGTGCTCAAAGACCCTTTGCGAGGTAGTAAAGCAGTAGCAACGATGTGAGCGATGATGCGATTTTCAAAGCAGATAGAAGTAGGGCCAAAGTCAGAGAGATTAGTACCATATTCGGTAATAAATAGTTTTTCCTCATCGAGAGAAACTTCAAAGTCTTCAGGCCAACCACCGAAGAAGGGAATGTTTCCAGAAAAGCGAGAGTTGAGGACCTTTTCAAATAGGGTTTTGCTCAGAACAATTCTGGTGCCCGGGACTAGGATTTCAGGATCACTACTGTCTTTAGAGAATTTTAGATTAGCATAGAACATTTGGATGGAATCTTTGAATGCTTCATTAGCAGATCGTAGTAACAGATTATCTAGTACTTGAAAAAAGAAAAGATAGCTTACAGAGAAGTGAGAAGCTTCTAGCTAGGTGAGGCAAATGACTCTACCATGGGCGAAAGGGTGATTTTTGAAGGCCAAAAATTTTCTTTTCTCAGACACACTCCAGAACTTCTGCATGTCTTCTAGATCAAAGGAGAGAGGGGAGTCAAGATTTTCCTTCTTAGGGCAAGACTCAAAGTGTTTTTTGATAAGAATGAAGGAAGAGTCAGGAGAATCTTCAGAGGAGGAGTCAGAGATTTCACCCGGGGATGAAGAGAGGGGCGATATTTTAAGCCTTTTGCTGGAGCGACGAACATTATGAACAGGGTTTTTTTTTCATTTTTGATGAGTAAGAGCAAGAAATAGAGTAAGAAAATGACAACTTAAAAAGGAGTAGAGAGATAGAGGTGAGGGATGTGAAAGGGTGATCAGATGAAGGGGGGACATACAAACAGGCACAGTAATGATGACCTAGAAAACTGAAACGATGGATTTAATTAAAGAATATTTTAGGTTTAAAAATAATTAATTTAGGAAATAAAATATCACACAAAAATTTAATAAAAGTTAATTAATGAGCAGGAAATAACACCGAGACTTTTTCTTAACAAAACAAAATCGATTTTCTAGAAGAGGTTTAGTAAAAATGTCATCCAGTTGATTTTCAGAGTCCACAAATTTTAATGAGAAATCTCCATTTTCGACATAATATTTGATAAAATGATGTTTAATATCTATATGCTTGACCTAGAGTGATGCACAATATATTTAGAAAGACTAATGGCACTGGTGTTATCACATAAAATAAGAATGCTTTCATAATTTAAATCATAGTCTAACAGCTGATGTTTCATCCATAGCAGTTGTGCTCCACAATTTTCAAGAGCCAAATATTCTGCCTCTGTAGTAGAGACTACTACAAAGTTTTTCTTTTTTCTTTGCCAAGATGTGAGAGCTTCCCAGAGAATCTGACATGATCCACTAGTGTTTTTTCCGTTGGACTTGTCACCAGCAAAATCTTCATTTGTGTAACCAATTAAATCAAGGTTGTTAGATTAAGGATACCATAGACCAAAATCTTGAATTCCAATGAGATAACGAATGATCCATTTTACTGCAGTCAGGTAGGACTCTTTAGAAGTTGACTGAAATCTAGCACATTTGTAAATACTAAACATGATGTCTGGCTGGCTAGTAGTGAGGTACAACAGTGATCTAATTATTCCTCGATAGAGTTTTTCATCGACACTCTTCCCAGTTGAGCCACTCTCCAAGCAAGTTGAGGGACTCATTAGGGTTCCAACAACTTTTACTTTTTCTAGATCAAATTTTTTAATCAGTTCCTCCGTATACTTGGTTTGACTGATGAATGTTCCTTCAGTCGACTGAAGAATTTGAAGTCCTAAAAAGAATGTCAACTTTTCCATCATACTCATCTCAATTCTCCTGTCATTAAATCTGCGAAACTCTTACATAAGGCAGCGTCACAAGTTCCAAATATAATGTCGTTTACATAAATTTGAATAATTAGAATAGTTGTAGAGGATCGTTGAACAAAAAGAGTGTTATCAATTTTTCCTCGATGAAAATTATTTTCAATGAGAAAAGATCTTAGTCGTTCATACCAGACTTTTGGAGCTTGTTTCAAACTATAGAGAGCTTTAGAGAGTTTAAAACATAGTCGGGATATGAGGGATTTTCAAAACTAGGTGGTTGTTTGACAAAAACTTCTTTTTTGATTAACCCATTCAAGAAAGCACTTTTAACATCCATTTGAAAAAGTTTAAAATGTTTAGAGACAGCATAAGCTAACAAAATACTAATAGATTTCAGTCTAGCAACTGAGGTAAAGTTTTCATCGTAGTCAATACCTTCTTGTTGGGAATAACCTTGTACGACTAACCTTGCTTTATTTCTGACTACCTTACCTTATTCATTTAATTTTTTTCTGAAGACTCATTTTGTACTGATAATAGATGCATTTTTCGGTGAACTAGAGTCGATATGCGACTTCTTTCAAACTAATTCAGTTCATCATGCATGGATTTTAGCCAATGTTCATCCATGAGAGCTTCATCTATCCTCTTTGGTTCAATTTGAGATACTAATGCCAATAATGATTGATTTTTGAGAGAAGATCTTATCTGACGCTGAGCATTAGGATGCCCAATAATAAAGTCATTTAGGTAACTTGCTTCGTTTCTCCATTCTCTTCGTATACTTGAGATTTTAGTCGACTGAGCTGCTTTCTCTTGATCTAGTTTCTTTGAGGAATAGGTTTTGGGTATGTCAATGACGCTTTCTTCCTCAGCAATGGGTGAATTTTATTCTACTGATGTGTTTGGAATATGAGAGACAGTTCCACCATCTTCCTCTGTATCATGCTCAATAAGACTTGTCGAGGGATTAAAATCATTGAAAATGACATGAACAGACTCCTCAACAGTTAAAGTACGTTTATTGAAAACTCTAAAAGACCAGCTTAGAGGCGCATACCCAAGGAAGATTCCTTCATCACTTCTAGGATCAAACTTACTGAGATTGTTCTTACCATTGTTGTGGATGAAATATTTACACCCAAATGGATGAAAATAACTTATGTTAGGCTTCTTCCCTTCCATAATTCATAGGGAGTCTTCTTTATCATGGGCCGAATGAGACATCGGTTAATGATATGAGATGCAGTGCTTACAGCTTGAGCCCAAAAATGATCAGGGAGATTCAATTCTATGAGCATTGTCCTGGAAGTGTCCTAAAATGAGCGATTTTTTCTTTTCAACAACTCCATTTTGCTGAGGAGTTCGAGGTGAAGGGAAGGTCTGGGTATAACCTTGCTGATTACAGAATTCTTCAAATGATTGGTTTTCAAATTCTCATCCATGATCACTGTGAATAGAAGAGATAAAATATCCCTTTTCTTGTTGAACCTTTTGCTGAAAATTTTGAAGTTTGAGAAGGCTTCATCCTTGTGATCTAAAAACATGACCCAAGTAAATTATGAGAAGTCATCAACAATAACAAAGACATATTTCTTACCACCAATGCTAGCAGTTCTAGTAGGACCAAATAAATTTATGTGAAGAAGTTCAAGAGGTTTAGAAGTACTATAATGTATTTTGACTTAAAAGAAGATCTGATTTGTTTTCCCAATTGACATACATCACACAGAGATATTAGAGAAATTTAATTTTAGCAAATCAAGAATTAGTTCCAATTTAGAAAGTTTTTCAATAGTATGCATGCTAGCATAGCCCATCTTCCTTTTCCAAATACCTAGATCATTTGAGACAGCAGCAAGACATGTTAGAGTAGTAAAACAACATTATTTAACACAAATATTTTTGACACAATCACCAATAAGAAAAATATTTCTTAAGGCATTGCTAATGGTGCTTCTGATAGCGTTGGATAGTACGTCGAAACCAACATCGCGTAGTTGACTTATGCTTAGCAAGTTGTGTTTCAATCCATTTACAAGATACACTTCAATTAAATCACACGAGGGGATTATAGTGATAACCCCTAAACCAACCACCTAGCCTTTGGCATTGTCACCAAGTCTGACGTATCCTCTATCAATTCTTTTAATAAATCTAAAGTTTTCTTTTGTTCCTGTAATATGTATAGAGAATCCACTATCAATTACCAATATTCCCTTTTTATAGCTGCCTTTAGATTGCTCCTGCAAAACAAGAAGATTACTTTCTCTTAGGTACTCAAGTTCTCTTGGGTCCTGATGAGTTAGTAGGAGAGGTTTCATAGGTCGGTTCTTTTTTCTTCCAGACCTATTTTCCATGAGAAGGTCCATAGAAATTATAGTTAAAAGACTTATGGCCACGTTTTCCACATGAGTAGCATATGGGAGAAGAGAAAGATTTAGCAGAATGAAAACTAGTTGAGGCTCTTGAGGAGAAGTCAGAGGGTATTTTATTTGAGTTGACTCAGCTATTACTGGGTGATTTCTTGATGTTGTTTAATTGCATATTGACTTCACCTAGTTCTTTCTCAAGCAAGTCTACTTCAATTTGAGTTGCTTCAAGAAGAATTTGTCAATCCTTTTTTTCTTTGGCCAGTTTATTATATTCATCAATAAGTTTTTGTAGTTCATCTATGACAAGGTCTAGGGAATACTGAAGATCTTGACACTTATTATAGAAATTTGATCTTACCTCATTTGATCCTTCAAGGGCCATAAAGTAGATGTTTGCGGCTTCTTCGGATTCATCATCAGAGATATATTCATCACTCCATGCTCCCATGGTTTTGTTATTTCTTCAAAAGTTTGTTTTCTTCCACTCAGTACAGTTTTGCTTTATGTGTCCAAGTTTTTCACTATGATAACATCGATCTTCATTCTTTTCATTGTGTGATATCCAGGTTAGGGCTTCTGTCGTCTTTTCCGAAAAATGTGTCTGACTCCTCAGTTGATTAAAGTTAATCCTTCACTGTCTTCTTCTTATTCCTATTTCTTACTCTCATTTTGCGCAACATTAAAGGTTATTAATTTCTTCTTTTCATCCTTGGAGTATCTGTTGAGATGATTTTGCTCATAGGCCATCAGGTTTCCTCGAAGTTCATCATAGAAAAGTTTTTTCAAATCTCTATCTTCAAGGATTGTGGCTTTTATTTCCTAGACTTTAAGGAGACTTCTAAGGAGTATTCAGACTTGCATACTGTTAGAGTACACCGTTCCAAGTGATTTCAATTCTCCAACAATCTTTCTTAATCGTGAGAATATGGATTCAATATTTTCCTCATCTGTCATCTTAAACAACTCATATTTGTTGACCAATGCATTATTCTAGCCTCCTTCACTTTTATGGTGCCCTCGTAAGTTACCTCAAGCATGTCCTACATCTCCTTAGTAGTGTCGCATGTCGAGATCTTATCGTACTTAGTTCCACTCATTGCACAATAAAGCAGACTAATAGCTCTAGCATTAGTTTGAATTACCTCTTGTTGTTGAGAGGTGACTGAGAAGGTTTCCAGATGGATTTTGGTAGGATCTGTAACTCTAAGAATGAGCTTGGGACATTTCTTGATCACAATCCAAGCTTAAAAGTCATTTGCTTGGACAAAGATCTTGAAACGTTCTTTCCAGTGAGAGTAGTGTTATCCGTTGAAGTACTGAGGTCTTGATAAGGAATGTCCATCTTGAAAAATCGCGCCTTGAATTTGGTATGCTGCCATCTAATATTTTTCTCACTTTGCGGTTAAGCAATCTTGAGTGAGACCTGCTCTGATACCAATTGATAATTAAAGAGGGGGGTGAATTTTAAAAATAACAATAGTCGGCTATCAGATTGGATCAGTCGACTCAATTTATGCAGGAGATATTTGTAATAATAAATCAATCTAAGAGCATGAAAGATAAAAGACAATAATTTATCCTGGTTCGGATCATCCTTGTGGTGCCTAGTCTTGTCCCCTTGGGTTACAAAGGTTTCCCTTTGAGCTTTTAAGTCGTTAATTGTTACAGGAGTAAATTCACCAATCTTTGGTGACCAGTAGTAAATTTGATACAGTCTCTACATGCCTCATTCTTCACATATAGTTTCTACTTATGTTAAAGCTTTACAAATTGTTGTGTTAAGGAACCCTTGATTTGTCTCCCTCGAACAATGATATCAGCTAGGATCAATCCGGTGGGAGAGATATGTTCGAGTTAAGTCCTTGTTAGAGAATTGGGTAATTTCTATTGAGATAAAGTGATGGTTCGTACCTATACTGTAGAAGCTGACTTGAGAACATCGATCAAGTAATTGAAGAAGTCTTTACATGAGTTGATTTTATGGCATCTGTGGGAGTCTGAGATGTCTAGAGTGAAATTGCTCCAAGTTACTTGAAGTTGTTAACTATAGCGAATTTGAGGTTACAGAGAGGAACCTCCTCGAACTCTTATTAGATTGGAGGCTCCCCGAGCTGACAGAGTTTCATTGCTTTGTTTGGAATTGGAGTTGGACCTCTTTCTTCTATCAGGGATTTGCGGAGGACGACCAACTAATCTCTCAACGTTCACCGACTTCTAGTCGGAGAACTCAAAGTGGTAGCTTAGTTATGTATTTGGAAGGTTCCTAATTGGATCGAATATATCTGGTCTGTGTTGGTTTTGTTTGTCTTTATTATCAGGTTTCTCATTTGGGCTTGTTTATTTTGGGCCTTTTTCTTTGTGTTTTAAGACCATTATATTTTATATATTTATGGCTTGTTGGCCATTTTAAAAAAAAAGATGGAAGGCTAAAATTGAGTGTCAACAACTTCTCCTTTCTTTGGCTAGGATAATGAAAGAAGGTCTGGACAAAGAAAATACACAAATCTGATTTTGTCTGACCACTAATTTATCTCTCCAAAAAAATGGAAATTACACAAATTGAGGAATTATGATCGGACACCGATGTTAGATTTTATACATATTTTAGGTTACATGAGAATTTAGATTATATGTAGTTCAAAATATGTTTAATTTGACTTTAGAATTTCAAAAACTACTCCAGTATCAAACTTTTTAGAGACGGGGGAGCTTGGTGATAGACTCTTATAATATGGTCGCACTCTGATATCGAGTTCGCCTACATGTCCTTGGTATCAAGAATCAAGCCACATGTAGTTTGACTCAATTGGTTGAAATTTATGCAGATATAACCTTCGTGGCTTGAGATAGATGATAAATTAATCTTAATATGGAAAAAGGCTTGCAACCTCTTAACTATGAATGTGGTGCACTTCACACCCATAAGTAAGAACTTACACATACATAATTTTCAATACTCTAGGTGATTGTCTCCTGGATTTAATGAGAGAAAAGATGTTGTTCCAATGTCAGTTAAGAGATTTTATTGGACGCGAAACTGAAGATAATTAAATAAAAGGAAATAACTCACATGCCTTCTTATAGGAATGTGGTTTGATTGTAATGAAAGACAATTCTCAACTCTCGTAGATCAAAACCTCCATGCACATC
>JACEIK010001698.1:2175-13009 GCA_018107945.1 Datura stramonium | reverse complement strand
TTCTTTTATGTTGGCCGTGTGGGGCCATAGCTTGACAGTAGTGGTGACCTTGCCGGTCACGTAGCTTTCCAGTATTTTCTTGTTTAAGTTTCAGATGACTGGACAGCATGGTGGCCTTGTCGGCTCGCATAGGTTCCCAATTATGAGTATGTTCTGGTTAGCTGTTATTACAGGTGCAGGTGGCTATAGGCCCAGATGGCCGGAGGTTGTGTTTACAGCCGCTATATAGCCCTTTGTTTCCAGGAACCTAAGATAGAGCTAGTCAGGCACTAGATGTGCCTCGGCCCATCAGTTAGTAGTCCAGGTCCTTCTAGGGCACCAGGTGCCAGTCATACCCCCCAAGGCGGGGCGTGACAGCTACCTTACCAACTCTTCTCATAATCTGGTAGGGACCACCATAGCAAGGGCTGAGTTTTCCTTTTTTTCCAAATCACTTCACTCCCTTCATGGGAGATACCTTCAGAAATACCAAATCATCTATTCCGAACTCCAAATCTCTTCTCCTCACATAAGCATATGACTTTTGATGACTTTGAGCGGTTTTTAGCCTATCCCTTATCAACTGAACCTTTATCCTAGCCTCGTGAACCGAATTAGGCCCTATCATAGCTACCTCACCAACCTCAAACCATCCGATGGGCGATCTACATCTCCGCCATAGAAAGCCTCGAACGATGCCATTTGAATACTAGAGTGATAGTTGTTATTGTAAGAGAACTCAATCAGGGGCAACTGATCATCCCAACTACCTTTAAAGTCTATCACACATGCTCTCAATATGTCCTCGGGAGTCTGGATTGTTCGCTCCGCCTGACCATCCATTTGCGGATGAAATGTTATGCTGAGTTTAACCTGAGTCCCAAGCCCTTTTTGAAAAGACCGCCAAAATTGAAAGGTACACTGAGTACCTCGGTCCGAGATAATAGACAAGGGCACTCCATGAACTGAACCAACTTCTGAATATACAGTTTGGCATAATCTCCGTTGAATTTGTAGTTTTGACCGGCAGAAAGTGTGCAGCCTTGGTCAACCTGTCTACCACCACCCAAATAGAATCATAGTGTCGGTGAGTACGAGGTAGGCCTGTAATAAAATTCATATTAATATCTTCCCACATCCAAGTGGGAATGCTAATGTCCTGAAGTACGCCTCCCGACCTTTAATGCTCGACCTTTACTTGCTGACAATTCGGGCATTTGGCTACGAATTCTGCAATACCCCTCTTCATATCATTCCACCAATAGATTTCTCGTAAATCACAATACATCTTCGTGGATTCCGGGTGGATAGAATATCTGGTACCATGGGCCTCATGCAATATCCGGGCCTTCAAACCATCGACTTATGGAACATACAAACGACCCTGGTACCGAAGCACACCATCTCCCCCTTGGGAGAAGACCTCCACCTTCTAACTCCGAACGACTTCTTTCAGCTTTACCAAAATCGGATCCTCATCTTGTCTAGCCTTCATATCAGTCACCAATGACGATTCTGATCCGTTTTGCATAACAACGCCGCCATCGGTCGAGTCGACAAATCTAACTCCCAACCTTGAAAGTCGATGAACATCCTTCACCAACTCCTTCTTTCCCTCATCCACGTGGGACACACTCTCCATAGAGAGCCGATTAAGTGCGTCTGCTACCACATTAGCCTTACCGAGGTGGTAAAGGACACTTATGTCGTAGTCCTTTAATAGCTCCAATCACCTCATTTGCCGGAGATTAAGGTCCTTCTGCGTAAACACATATTTCAAGATCTTGTGATCCGTGAATACATCCACGTGGACCCCATACAAGTAATGCCGCCATATCTTTAATGCGAATACCACCGCGGCCAATTCAAGGTCATGGGTCAAGTAATTCTTCTCGTGGACTTTCAACTATCTTGAGGCGTACTATCACTTTCCCATGCTGCATCAACACACACCCAAGCCCGATTCTTGAAGCATCGCATTATACAACAAAGCCATCCGTACCCTCAGGTAGTGTTAACACTGGTGCATAAGTGAGTCGAGTCTTCAATTCTTGGAAGCTTTTCTCACAAGCCTCCGACCATTGGAACTTTAGATTTTTCTGAGTCAACTTGATCAAAGGTGTTGCGATGGATGAGAAACCTTCCACAAACCTCCGATAGTAGCTGGCTAAACCTAAGAAACTCCGAATATCCGAAGGATTCATCGGTCTGGGCCTTCTTCACCGCTTCAATTTTCTGAGAATCCACCTTTATGCCCTCTCCTAATACTACATGGCCCAAAAATGCTACCGAGTTCAACCAGAACTCACACTTGCTGAACTTGGCATACAACTGACGATCTTTGAGAGTCTGCAACACTACTCTCAAATGAGCAGCATGCTCCTCCTCGCTCCGGGAGTATATAAGGATATCATCAATGAACACGATCACGAACATGTCTAGATATTGCTTGAACACCCTATTCATCAGGTCCATGAAAGCTGCAGGAGCATTTGTTAGTCCAAAAGACATAACTACAAACTCATAATGGCCATACCGCGTCCTGAAGGTTGTCTTCAAGATATCACACTCCCGAACCCTAAGCTGATGATACCCAGATTTGAGATCTATCTTTGAGAAACACTTGGCACCCTAAAGCTGGTCAAACAAACCATCAATCCTGGATAAAGGATACCTGTTCTTAATGGTGACCTTGTTCAGTTGTCGATAGTCAATACACATCTGAAGTGATCTATCCTTCTTTCGGACAAATAAAACTGGTGCACCCTATGGATACTTGCTCGGTCTAATGAAACTCTTATCTAACAAGTCCTTCAACTGCTCTTTTAGCTCAACAGGAGCCATCCTGTAGGGAGGAATAGATATAGGTTGCGTGTCAGAAATAAGATCTATATCGAAATCAATCTCCCGTTGGGGAGGGACACCTGGCAAATCATCAGGAAAGACCTCTAGATACTCACGTACTACTGGAACTGACTGGATAGTCGGGGTTTCAGACTCAACATCCTTAACCCTAAATAGGTGATACATGCAGCCCTTAGAAATCATTTTCTTGGCCTTAAGATATGAAATATACAGACCGGATGTTTCAGATGAATTACCCTTCCACTCCAAAACTGACTCACCCAGAAATCAGAATTCCACCACAGGGGTCCTACAATTAATCGAAGCATAACATGCAAACAACCAATCCATGCCCAAAATGTTATCAAAGTCATCCATAGCTAACTCTACTAAGTCTGCGGAGGTGCCCTCATGCAATACTGTAATGGGGCAACCTCTATACACCCGCCTAGCTACAACTAAATCACCGACTGGAGTAGAGACTGATAACGGTTCTGACAGGACTTCAGGGATAACTCCAAAACCAATAGCAATATAAAGGGTCACAAAAGACTAAGTAGCTCCTGGATCTAACAAGGCATACGCATCAATATGGAAGACTTGCAACATACCAGTGACCACATCTGGTGAAGCCTCCTACTCCTAGTAGGGTACTAGAGCATAAAACTTGTTTTGGCACTGACCGCCTGCTGCACTAGTCGAGGTACCATGCTGAGGGGGACGTGCTGCTGGAGCGGCAGAACTGGCTAGTGTCACACGGGCTCCACCTACCCTTGATCTAGCTGAGGGGCAATCCTTAAGTCTGTGTCCAGGTTTTCCACACCCGAAGCAAGCATCCAAGCCCACTAAGCACCTGTCAGGGTGATTCTTGTTGTACCCCGCACTGACTAGGAAAGAGCGCTTCACCTGCATGCTACCCTAGCCTCTCGACTCCGAAGATCTACTCTTCTGATCTCCTCTAAATCTAGATGGCGTGCTGGCCAATGATGGAGCTGGGGAGATAGACCTGTGCTGGGACTGCTGATGTTGTTCACCCCCTGACCTGACCTGAGAAGTCCCATAGCTATCAGTCCTGACCCTCTTTGCATCCCTCTGCCTCCGATAGACTGACTCCATCTGTTGTGCATGCAACACAATGCAGGGAAAGTTGATATCCCAATGTAGCATGGCGATCCTGTAATCATTGTCCAAATAATCTGCCACCCCATGAACAAAATGACTCACCCAAGCTCACTGGTCCTCCACCAACTCTGGAGCATACTTGGATAATCAGGTGAACTCCAATGCGTAATCCTAGACGGACATGTCACCCTATTTCAAATTAACAAACTCATCTGTCTTGAGCTCCCTCATCTCCCGAGGGAAGAACCAGTCCAAAAATGTCGCGTGGAACTCTTCCCAACCTATTGGGCCTGCACCCACTGGCCTTGCATCTTTCCACTGCTTGAACCATATGTGAGCCACCCCCTTTAGCTGATAGGAGGTCAAGTCAACACACTCCCCATTGTTCATCCCCATAACCTGGGTGATCTTCAGAATCTCCTCAATGAAATTGTGTGGATCCTCTCCCACCTTCGTACCCGTGAACTCAGGAGGACTCATCCTCAATAAATCTCTCACCCTAGCTGCCGCCGCATTCCCATTATGAGGGTAATGCGCTACTGTCTGATTATGAACCTGGGCAGCCATAGCCTGTGCTAACATCTGAATCGCTTCCCTAAACTCAGCGTGGGCAGCTGGCCCTAGTGCGTGCTCCTCGTGAACGAATGGGGCTGGTTGATGCCCATCACCATTGGCACCCTCATGATCATTGTCGCTACCATTTCTTCTAGCGTTCCCTCGGCGTGGAGGCATGATTCTGCAAATGTGAATAGCATGAATTAGGAGGGTAAGGACTTTCATTGCACGACATAGATCACAAAGAAGGAAACATTTCCTAAACGTCTCATAGCCTCTTCGTCATAAGTGTGGTGCGCTTCACATCCATGAAAAGACTCCACTTAACGCGGCTTTCAGACACCCTTGGACACTTCAAACCTATGGCTCTGGTACTAAGTTTGTCACTAGCCAAACGTACACCTGGATCGTAGACACGGGACAAGGAGCCCCTAGAGACCTTGAGTCGACCCATGGCGTGAGCATACATATAATTCATTCATATAAGCGGAAGACTTAACATAAGGAAACGAAATCATAACATAAGAATGGATAAAAAACAATACATAATCCATACATGATAGCTGCATACAACTAATAGTCTGAAAAGCCTCTAATCATGAAAGACGGGTTGAAGGGACAATACCCTAACTAACACTACAATACTGAAACTGAAAGAGAACAATAGAGTCTGAATATATGGCCCTTGGAACATGAGGACTCACCAAATAAGCTGATAACGAACTCTAAGGAGCTACTGAGGAGGGTGAGCCTGAGAGCCAGGTCCTATATCATGAGATGATACAACATATAAAGTATGCGATCAGTACATAGAATGTACCGAGTATTCAAGGTAAGTAAAACAGAAATTTTAATTATATAAAACTCATAAATGATTAAAAGAGTAGGACATCATGCTCATATCGTAAACATTGTAACATAACATAAGGCTCAAGGTTTTCAAATCATTCGTAATATAGCATAATCATAAACATAGGAGAAAAGTTTTACTTAACATGACTTGAGCCAAAATACATAATCATAACATGCATAAATCATGAGGAACAGTGGGAGATTCCCTTAACCGACATACCCCATATGAGCACGCATGAAGTCTAACTTGTAAACCTAGTCGGGAGGTCGTTCGTACCTTGCCAAGAGTAGAATCATGAAGGGCATGATATCACCATGAAAAGGGCCATTTGGTCCGGGGAAAGTCACGAAGGAGGTCCCAACATACCTACGGTGGCACATTGTTTATGATATCCGGGGCATAACCTGGGCCTCGAACCTACTCGGTGTTCGATACTACTCCCAAAATATATATAGTGCTCATAGTATAACATGCATGAATTCATGGGCTAGTTAAATCATGNTATATAGTGCTCATAGTATAACATGCATGAATTCATGGGCTAGTTAAATCATGATAATCATAAACATACTTGTACATACATGAACTAGCCATGAAACAAGATTTGTGAGTCGGCCAAAACATAATTCATAAATTATAAGATTCATACATACTTGTAGATCATGCATATAGCTTGAAATTCATGAAATCATGATGGGTAATTAATTAAATCCATAATTTAAATCATAATTCATGCTAGGCTTGTAAATATCATTATTGGAAATATAAATCGTAAATCAATTCTTCATGAATCATGCATAATTAGGCTTAATTCCATAAAATCAAAATCGATAGCATTAGAATTAATTTAAATTGTAAAAGCTGTTCAAAAACCCATAGAATATGATAAGATTCAAAAATCACAAAGGCCATTAACAAATCATTGAATTTTATATAAATCTACTTCAAAACCCCATAAACTTTTGATAAATTTTTCATGAAATCGTAAAGAATGGGCACGGGTGTGGAAGAAAACACCCATTGATAGCCTTACATACCTGAAAACAATTGATTTTTAATCCCCCTTGAATGCCTAAGAAGGATTTGGAAGGATTTTAAAGAGGGAAGCCTTGAACCACCTTTGGTCACCTCTCTATACTCTTGCATGCATGAATGAGGACTTAGAATAAATTATCCTCCTAAAAATCCACCTTTCATAAGCTAAAATGACGGAGTTTAGGGTCTCATAGCATAGAAAAATCGAAAATGCCCTTAATGAATCTTCCCTGAAAACTGTCCAAATCGATCTAAACGAGTCGTTGGAAGGAACGACCACCCATCGTATGGCCCGTTGTGATCACTACTGAGACAAGCCTATGGAACTGAACCACGGATGGACAGGACGACTCGTCCTTCGAACCAACGGGTCGTTACATCGAACGTTGTTTCCTCCTAAACGTTAACACCTCATCCTCTAACGGGCCTTACCACGACTCATTACACCAATCAACGAGTTGTTGTTCCTTCCATCAAGGCCATTGGAAATCTAACTCCTCGATCAACGACTATAAATGACAGTTCGTGGTAACTCATGACGGGTCGTAGGGTTACCCATTGTTTCCCAGATGCAAAGGTCCATATCCCACCACGACTGTAAAGGATGGATCGTTGTATCCTACAACGTGTCATCACATTGATCGTTGTCTCCACTACCACCAAGATTTCCCCTCACCACGACCGTATACAAAGACCCATGATTTGATACCACGAGTCGTTACATGGCCCGTTCTGTGCTATTTTTCCCAATTTCAACAGTTTTCAACTTTTAACTCCCGGGTCTACTCCTAGGCACTTTCGGGGTATTACAGAAACTATCAAAAATCACAGAATGGTTCACTAAGCGAGTCGTTAAGTCACTTAACCAATCGTTAAGTGGCAAGATTCGATATTCGACATTTTTCTTACTAGCGGTGACAAGTTAGACCACGATTCATTAGTTCAAGTGATGATTCGTTAAGTAGGCCATTATGACGAACCTCGGGATGAGAATCAATGTATGAACAAGTGGTTCTCGGGATGTCAGGAGGACCTAACGAGTCGTCAAGTTAGGTAACGAATCATTAGGTTAGGTCGTTACCATTGGTAGTGTCCAACTTGCAAACGGGATCTCAGGGGTGTTATCGTAACTTCTTGTGATTTTAACTCCTAAACTGAGTCAGTTTTGTGTTATAAAAGGGTGTATTAGAGGGTTTTACTTAGCTCTAACCCTCATTCTCTTCCGAACACCAGAAGTTGGATATCATCCTCTCAAGTCTCTCAAGCTCCTAGGGTTCTTTTTCATCCCAATTCTCTTAGAACTTAAGTCTTAGAAAGAATTCATTAAAGCCTAGGTATGTAGGGTCATGAATGAGGGAAATTCTTCCACCCTCATGCCCAATCCAATCTCAATTGCATGAATTCAAGTCTCCAATCATGATTTTATGAATTTCTAGGGTTAAACCCCATTTGATGAAAAACTCCATGATCTCTTAAGTATTTGATTCTCTCATGATCTACTTATTGTTTTATGATTATAATTACATGATTTATATGAAAAACTCTCATGAACCTATATTTTCAAATTATGATGATTTATCCAATTATGTATGAATTTCATGAATCTCAAGCTTATGTATCATGACTGATTTCTCGACATTGTTTTCATGGCTAGCTCACGTATGTTAAGCAAATTATGAATTTTCATGATCTTTAAATTAGCCCATGCAAAATCAAGTATGTTTCATGATTATGATATGAGCACTATATATATTTGGGAGTAGTATTTAACACCGAGTAGGTCGGGGTTCAGCGCACCCAGATCTCTAAACTACGTGCCACCGTAGGTATGAAGGGGTCCTTGCCAGAGAGTGTTCCCCTTGCCCGAACGGGCTCATGAGTGATATCATGCCTTCATGGTTCATATCCTTGGCAAGGTATGAACACACCTCCCAGCTAGGGTTACAAGTTAGACTCCATGTATGCTCACTTGGAGTATGTCGGTTATAAGAATCTCTCGTTGTTCCATGATTTTGTACGCTTATTCATGTCTATGCTTCACGATATTACGACTTTATGTTATTTTTGGCTCAATATACCCTTTATGAGATTTTATTTATGATTTCAGTCATGCCTAGATTTATGATTCAATTTTGAAAATCTTGAGCCATTATACTCAGTTTATGATCAGATTCTCATGTTTTAGACTATTCAATACTCATGATTTCAGTTTACTGTTTTACTATCATGTTTTACTTATCCTACATACTCAGTACATTTAAAGTACTAATCACATACTTTTATGATATATCGTCTCATGATATAAGTTCGGGTGATTAGTCTTAACCCCAACGTTAGATTCGCTCCCGCTTTGGTTTGGCCCAGTCTCAGCTTTGGGTGAGTCCTTATCATCCGAGGACATCATATTAACCTTATGTTACTTTTATGTCTTTCAGTTTCAGACTTAGTCGAGTTAGTTGGGGACTTATCCCAATAGCTCATCTTATGACTAGAAGCTTTTCAGACAGTTGTGTTTAGATATTCAGCGGTGTTGACTTGTAGTTCCGCTTACGTTTTATGGTATCTTAGACTTTCGCTCATGTTATGTATTATGCTTTATTTCCGCTTAATGTATGCTTATACTTATGTCATGCATGTATCATGGTTAGGTTTGGAGTCATTCATGGTTCTAGATCCCGTATCACATTCGGGGTCTATGATCGGGTCGTGACATTATCCCTACCTCAGAGATAGAGAGATTATTTTCGATAGACCCACGACTGCAGACAAAACAATCTCAAAAAAGAAACAAAAGTACAAGAAACACAGATAATAACAAACAAAAACTAGTAATAGTGCAAAACTACACATTAACAATACAATAATCGAGATACAAGGAACAACAGATAGTAACAAAAATCGAAGGACAAGAAACTCTAGGAGAAATACTAGGTCTACTAATAAGAACGGAAGAGCAAGGCAACCCACTGCTACCTACTAACCTACTATCCTAATCCGTATTCTCCACACCTTCTTATCTAAGGTCAAGTCCTCGGTAAGTTGTAACTGTGTCATATCTTGTCTAATCACCTCTCCCCTCTGCTTCTTCGTTCTACCTCTACCTCTCCTAAAATCATCCATAGCCAACCTCTCATACCTCCGCACTGGGGCACTTATGCATCTCCTCTTCACATGCCTCAACCACCTTAGCCTCGCCTCACACATCTTTTCCTTTATCGTAGCCACTCTCACTTTGTCTCGAATATCGTCATTTCTAATCCTATCTCTCCCAGTATGTCCACGTATTCCCATAACATCCTCATTTCTGCAACCTTTATCTTTTGAATATGAAAATTCTTGATTACAACACTCCACCCCATACAATATTGTCTAATAAAAATATTTTATTATGCGGTAAGGCGCTCAATTGGAACATACTGTAGTTTGAACGGATGATAATCTGGTCATTATTGAAGACAATCGATGGTCAAAATGAGTGCCACGATCTACCAATCTATTCTTGAAACGTGTGCACAAACAGCCAATCATATATATTTAGGCTAAGAGTTAAAAAGTATGCACGACTTGATTCTTCTTTTATACTAATTCATCAAGTGGTTGCTGTACTCTGCATAACAGAACAAACATGTCACAAGTGTCACCTAGTCACCCATGACTTTTCTTTCACAAAATTCCAACAAACCAATAACACTATAGTAACAGTGGTTTTTTAAATAAAAAAAAATGACATGAGGCAAGAACCTTGTACATTAATGAAAATCCCACACTGCCAATCAATAAGGCATAAGTTTGGGTTTAAGAAATGGGAATTAGTACATAAAGTATCCATTTACTTGTTCAGAAAATAATTGCAATAAGTAGTCTATTCATAGGAAAGCATTAATAATTAATTTTATGATTTGAATTCGTGATTAATACGTCATGGAAAGATAATTTTATCGTTGTTTTAAAGTTTTCCTTCTCTCTCAGACATCAATAAATATTAATTTTGATCCTCGTAATTTTTTATTAAAGCATATTTAACATTTATTAATTGATATATGGACTTTTGATTCATCAAACTGTGGATCTTCACATTTATAACAAATTATTATGTGCTAATTAAGTTATTATTCAATTATCTACGTCTTATGTTAAAATTTATATTGTTATTTCATACTTAAGGATGATATGGTTTTAAAGACACTCTTGATTATATGTGACAAATAAGTGGGTTGGACTGAAATTGGTGAGGTCTAAATTGGCTGGGTTAATAAATAAGCAGGTTATTGACCCATCCAAAAGTTACTTTGGCTGAAATGAGTTGTGGTGAAATGGGTCAAAGTGTGGATCATAACCCAACACGCTCAACTCTAACTAAGTCTTAATTATTTTATATGTCCTTTTATAATCTTTTAGTAACTTATGGATTTTTTTAATTATTATTATGACTAAATATAACATATT
>JACEIK010001697.1:242098-259687 GCA_018107945.1 Datura stramonium | reverse complement strand
CTTCCGCGATGGTTCGACAGGTTCTCGTCCGATCTTTTCCCGGGCCTTTTTCTAGCATGTATGGCTTTCAAATATGCTTAACCAACACGCGAATAGGCCACCTATGTGCCGAGAATCTTACGGGGTGTAACAGTAAAACTGCTAAGTAAGTAAAATTATTAAACATGCATAGTATAAAACATAATCAAGATAAGATTCTGAGAGTTAGGCTTGCATGCTATTTTCTGAAATCATGATATGAAAATAACTGTTCATAACTGAATCGAATGACCCAAAGCTAAAAACTGATAATCATAAGTAAAACTGAACGTTGGGTCAAACCTGCTGAAAACATAATATCATGACTAATGTACATGCATAACTGAAATCATGAGGAATAATGGGAGACTCATCATATAACCGATATTACCACAATAGATCTTGCATGGTCTCGACTATCACACTCAAGTGGGAAGAGTCGTCCAATGCTTTGATAGGGCTAAGGACGCTATCATCATATCAATGTCAAGCTGAAGGCCCTTTGAGGGCAGGGGAAGCTCACAAGGGAGGTCCTAATGATCTGAACATACCTACATTGGTGCGTAGTTCTGAGGCATGGGGTTGACTGACCCTTAGCCTACTTGGTGCTAGACACTACTCCCAAAAACATGAATATGCTCTCCGTCATTTTTCAACAAAGTTGAACTATCGTCTAGTGACGAAGCTGAATCATAACATACATACATAAATCTAAAATCATAACATGAGGAGCCTTGGTTAAAATCATACCACAAGCTGATAAATAGTGGGAGTCTAGACTCCAAAACCATGTGGTAAGCTAATTCATGAAATCATAAAACATACTTGATCATATGGGCTTTCCCAATTCTTACACATGCTTGAAATCAACTTGATTCACTTTGAAAACCTGAACATAGACACGGGTATTTCAAAATCATACTTCCTTCATAAACATCTCATCATACTTGAGCACATATTTCAAAGATCTCAAGTGTCATGGTCATGGATGAGCATCATAATTTAGAAAACTTGAAAACATAAATTTATAATTTAAAATTTTGTAAAATCTTCCCATTAATCTTAATTCGGTGTTTAAAACATGCTTAGATCATACCCATGATTTACACTTAGGAAATTAAAACATTGGGTGAAAACCCCATAGAATCATCAATAAGAACTTTCATGAATTGAAAGGGGATTGGGCATGGGTATGGACTATTGCACACATTCATAGCCTTACATACCTGAAGAGACCTGATTTTACAACATCCTTGATTGCCCAAAGAGAATTGAGGAAGGACTTTGAAAGACTAGGCTTGATGACCTCTCAAACCTCTAAGCTTGCATCCATGAATTAGGATAGGCTTAGAATGGCTTAACCCTTCTTAAAACACTCTACTCTAAGCTTAAAACGACGTAGTTTAGGCCTTAGGAACTTAGGAATTATGAAAAATCCCATAATAAATTCACAGGAAAATATACATTGCTAGTCCCCATGAGGGACTGGATGACTCGTGGTCTGGGGGACGACTCGTCTTCTGCCTGTCGTTGCTTGCACTGCCATTTTCATCTGAGGGTCACCACGAGGGACACCATGACTCATGGTGTACCCAACGACTCGTGGCGATGACCTATTAGGTACACTTCCTGCTTCCCTTTATCCTTCAACCATCTTTGACCACGGGTGACCTAACGGATCGTGGGGCTGACCACGACTCGTGGTCACACCAAACTTGAAATTTCCAAACATAGTCAAACCCTTCCTCATGAGTCACTTAAAGACTTGTGGTGTTCCTGGTGGGTCACTGGACGACTCGTCCTTTGACCTGGTTTAGAAAATCCTATTTTCTCCATTTCAACTCTCGTGTCTGATCTTGGGTTTTCAAGGTATTACAATCACCCTTGGTTTATTGGAAAATTTCTACTGTCCATCAGAACCTCATTTCATGAGTCCTAGTATGACTTGTACCACCTCCGCATGAGTTGTACTTTGACTCGTACTGAGGACTTTTTCCCAATTTTTTGCATGATCAAGTTTTACATCTAGGGGCTAGTCCCATGGATTTCTAGGGTGTTACAATATCTACCCCTTGGGAACATTCATCCTCGAATGGAGACTAAATAAGTTGGAACGATAAGGAAAGAGTTGCAATCCCGAAACAGGGAATTTTAAAATGAATACTTAAGGAGTGAATGACTACTAAATGTGATAGACACTCTAACTGAATTCGTGTCACAATGGTGCGCACTAACACCTGAATAGAACTGATGAGCATGAAACTAACATGAAATTGAATAGAGTACTAAAAAGGAATTTAATACCTGGTGCTGAAGTTGAGCTGGAAGAGAAGAGGTGAGAGTATCTAACCATCATATCTATTTCGGCTTCCCATGTAGCTCCCTCAACTAGCTAATTCCTCCATAAAACATTTATGGATGTGACCTCCTTGTTCCTTAACTAACGAACCTAACGGTCCAGAATCTGAATTGGAACCTCTTGGTAAAAGAGACTCTCTTTTACACCAACACTCTTTCGAGGCACAACTGAGGTTGTATCACCTATGCATTTCTTCAATAGAAACACATGGAGGATTAGGTGCACCGATGCTAACTCCGTAGGCAAATCCAACTTATAGGCCACCTTGCCAATGCATCTCAATATTTTATAAGAGCCAACATATCTAGAACTGAGCTTTTCTTTCTTCCCAAACCTTATCACCCCTTCCATAGGTGAAATTTTTATATATACCCAATCATTCACAGCAAACTCCAATTCTCTTCTCCTTACATCTGCATACGATTTCTGTCGGCTTTGAGCTATTTTCAGCCATTCTCTAATAAGCTGAACCTTCTACATGGCATCATGTACTGAATTAGGCCCTATTTGGGTAGCTTCACCAACCTCAAACCACCCTATTGGGGAGCTACATCTCCTACCATATAATGCCTCAAACTGGGCTATCTGAATACTGGAGGGTACCTGTTGTTGTCTACAAACTCGATGAGAGATAGGTGATCATCCCAACTGCCTTTGAAATCAATCACGCAAGCCCTCAAAATGTCCTCCAAATTCTAAATACATGCTTATCCTGATAATCTTTCTAAGGGTGGAAGGGCATGTTGAGCTTAACCTGAGTGCCAAGTCCCTTCTGAAATGACTTTCAGAAATGCAAGGTGAATTGAGTATCCCTATCTGAAATGATGGGCAAGGGGACTCCATACATTTTGATTAACTCCTGGATGTACAGTCTAGCATGATCCTCTACTGAGTCTGTGGTCTAAACTAGTAGGAAATGTGCTGACTTAGTCATCCGATCTACAATCACCCAGATTGAGTCATGTTGTTGGTGCATACGAGGTAGACCTATAATGAAATCCATGTTCAATTCTTCCCACTTCTAAGTATGAATTCTAATATCTTGAGTCATACCCCAAGGTCTCTAATGTTCAACCTTGACCTGTTGGCAGTTTGGACACTTAGCCACAAATTCAACAATGTCCTTCTTCATGTCATTCCACCAGTAGACTTCCCGTAGATCACGGTACATCTTGGTAGCACCTGGGTGGATAGAGTACCTAGAGCTATAAGCTTCCATTAGTATCTATTGCCTCAAATCACCTACATTTGAAACATTTAACCTGTCTTGGTAATGGAGCACACCATCTCCCTTTTTAGAGAATGCTTCCACCTCATTCTTTAAGACTACTTTCTTCAGCTTTGCCTAGAGCTGTAAAGCTAGTAAAAATTGATTAGAGGTCATAAACATATTCTGAAATTTGGGACTGGACTGTTCAGTACTGTGGGAATACCTATTAACCGACATATAACCATGTGAGCTAGACGTGGAGCTCGATATATACGCCCCATTGATAGGACCCAATATACCTCACCAGGGTATAAAGGCATGGTTGTGTGGTCACTAAACTGATGCCCATGCAGGCTAAAGACCTAGTGGTGCATAGTTTAGGAACCTGGGTGCCCTGGAACCCCGATCCTCTTGATGCTAAGTACTATTCCCAACTGAATTTATAAATATAACTGACTGAATTGATTAGATTTAAACTGATGTTCTAGGCTAACCTAGAACTACTTTTCTAGAAGTGTCCTAAGAGCCTAAAAAATATGATAACTGGGATTATCGAAAATACTAGTAGACTGATAAAGTGATGAATTAATAATTTGATCTTTATGGAACATACTAGACATACCTATAATTTGAAAATACTGACTATAACTATATCATACATGATGAAAATTATACTAGATAAAACAAATGTACAAGTAGAAATTTAAACTAGCCTTTACCTCATTCAAAGTTCAACCAAACATTCATGCTAAAATATAGGGCTAGAAACAAATACGCATGATTGAAGCTAACACGTGAGTTTTAGATAGTACTAGTCATGTAAAATTGGAAGAATTGCTAAAATGCAAGGGAAATTATAAACTATCTGCAAACCCTAAATCATGACTTCCATAGGGCTAAAATGATGGGAGTTTATAAAAATATTTTGGGGCAAAAAGGTGAAAGGAATACCCTTGCCAAATCCCCACATACCTGCAAGAGAATTCCCTAAGATGAAGCTTTAGATTTCTGAGAAGAAGCAGGAGCCCTAGTTTTTGTCTTGAGAGTCTGTCTGAGTTCTTACGGTGAAATTTTGAAATATTAGAAAAGAATGAGAAGAGGATGATCAATTACTCTCCTAAATCTCCTTCCAAAATACCAAATTATGCATAGTTTAGGAGTTAGGAGCTTAAACTTTTACAAAAATGTCCCTAGTAAAGAATTTCAAAATTTCTCCTATCCGGTGGTACGACCCATCCTACGAGTCGTATCAGGATCGTACGATCCGTACTGACACTCGTGGTTAGGGCAACTGCCCAACACCATTCTCTGAAGTTTCCCACGGGAACCTACCATGATCCGTGCAATTATACATCAGGTCATACCATGATGCTTAGTTTCCAAAAATCTCCTGAACACTTTTACAAAACTCAATCTCACGACTGGTTAGTATGGTCCGTACCATGATGGTACAAATTGTGACATGCAGTCATGGTTTCCTTGTCACCTCCTGTTAGACACTCTGGACCTGTATCACAATTCATGGTACGACTCATACTGGCCTAGTACAACTTGTATGAATCACCCATGGTTTATTGGAAAATTTATGTTGTCCCGCTGAACCTCATCTCATGAGTCCTAGTATGACTCGTACTACCTCCTCATGAGTCGTACTATGACTCATATTGAGGACTTTTTTCTAGTTTTATACATGATCAAGTTATAAACCTAGGAGCTAGTCCCTAGATTTATGGGGTGTTATAGCCAACATCTGGAAGGCAGTCCTGAACTCAGCATGAGTAACCTGCTCATAAAAAAAGGCTAGAGCTGGTGGGGCTGGCTGATGCTCATCTCCGTTGCCATTTCCATGGCATTATCGTTGCCATTTCTACTTCCATTGACACGATGAGGAGGCTTATTTCTGCAAACGTGTATAGCATAAGTTAGAGGATTAGAGATAGTTGAACTTCATCGCAAGACATATATCATGGAAAAAGGGAAGATTCCTAAACCATCTAGTAGCCTCCTCCTCATAAGTGTGTTGCGCTTTAAATCCATGAAAATGACTCTACTTAACGTGATTTTTAGACACCCTAGGACATACTTCAGTCTCACAACCTGAACATAGGCTTGGATTGAGACATGAAACATAGAACCACAAATGGCTCCAAGTTGACCCATGGAATAAACATGATAACTAAAGCACATATTTCAAGAAAAAGCTAATAGCTGAAAACATGAATAAGCGAAAGTCTGAATACATATCAACCATACAGACTCAATACTGACAAAGCTAAAATTTTACATATTATCTGAAAAAGCCTCCAACATAACTGAAAAACTGATGGGACAACATCCCCAACTAGCTCACTAGAAGTCTGAAAATTGAAATTAACACAACTCACCAATATAAAGGTCCTTGAAGGATGAGGACTTACCAACAAGAGAATTGGACTAAGCTGTGGAGACTAGCTAACGGCGAAGCTGAGTCTGAGCATCTGAACCTGTATCATGAAATGATACAATATAGAGTATTCAATCAGTACTTGGAATTTACTGAGTATGTAAGGTAAGTAAAACAGGCTGAGTAAGTATAACTGTAATCATGCACATACCATCAATCATAAGATCATGAGAGTAAAGACTGCATGTTGATATTTGAAAACTTGAATAGTCATAAACTGAATTTCCTATTTGAAACGAATGACCCAAAGCTTAAAATATAATCATATGGCTTGCCATAACTAAAATCATAAGTAAAAATTTATAAATTGATCTTTGGGTCAAACCTGCTGAAAATATAATATGATAAGTCATAAACATGCATTACTGAAATCATGAGGAATAATGGGAGACTCGTCTTAACCTACAACCACCACAAAAAATCCTACATGATGCCCTAACTATTACACTCAAGTGGGCAGAGTCATCTGAAACCTTGTCAGGGCTAAGGACGCTACCATGATATTGATATCAAGATGAAGGCCCATTGCGGGTGGGATACTCTCTTGAGTGTCCCCAAATAAATTTATATAAACCTACATTAGCACGTACTTAGGTTTACATGAGCCCGTAGTCTACTCAGTGCTGATACTACTCTAAAAAATATGCAATGTGCTCTCCATCGCTTTGCAATGAAGTTGGAACTATCCTTTTTCAATGAAGTTGAAACCATCATTTTTCAATGAAGCTGATAATGTAATTACATACATAGTATGAAATCTAAATATGAGGATGCTTGGCTCCAGACATACCATAAGCTGAAAATATCACTCTGAACCATATGGTAAGATGATATTAAAATTGGAATGAATCATGAAAACATACTTAACATGTGTGGGCTTGCCCAAATATCAAAATTATGCATACTTGAAATAGACTTCATAAGAAAAATCATGAATTCGTACATGGATAATTTGTAAATCATGCAGATATCTCATCATACTTGAAATCTTAAATCATAAACATAAATTTTCAGGAACTTGCATAATTTGGGATAATTTTCTATGATTTGAAGTCATAAATTTGTAACCAAAATCTGCTTAAGATCTTCCCTTGAATGTTTAAATATACATTAAAACATAAAGGGGATTGACCCATAAATAATTGATAGAGAATTCTATAAAATTGGATTAAAACCCTTTTTAGATCATAACTTAGATTGAGAGTTGATTCATGAAATTAAGGAGAATTTGAGCATGAGAGTGAAAGGAACCCTCATTCATAGCCTTACATACCTAGTTAAACTGAATCTACACTTGTCTTTGAAATCCCAAGATATTTGGAGAAGAACTTGAAGAATTCTAGGCTTGATCTTCAATGGGAAATTCCTAAACTTGCATGCATGGGAGGGGAATGATTTATAATAGGTTAATCTCCCTTAAAACCCTCTTTTTTGAGCTTAAAATGACATAGTTTAGGGCTTAGGAGCTTAGGATTTACGAAAATAGCCTTAATGAGTTCACATGAAAAACGATTTTGTTAGTTGTCACGACTCCTACCACGAGTCGTACAATCCTCCTATGACTCGTGGTATCCTCCTATACTGACCAATTCCAAAACCTCTAATTCTTATGAATATTTCCGCAAATCATACTATGACCCGTAAAAGGCTATCATGAGTTGTACCAACACTCGTACAATCAGCATCTGAAAAATCCCAAGTACTTGTTATGATCTGTACCACGAGTCATACCCACACAATACAACTCATAGCGGGGACTCATGGTCTGGGGAAAGAAATCTCTAAACTACCACGAGTCTTCCTACGACTCGTACCACACGCCTACGACTCATAGGTTGAGTCGTACTGAATAAATTCTCCAACCTTTTCTACTGGTCACATTTTAAATCTCGGGTCTACTCTTAGGAACTTTCAGAGTGTCATAATATCTCACTTTTGAGAACATTCATCCTCGAATGTGGGTTAAACATACTAGAAGGCTGGGAAAGAAACTGAAATCCCACATATTAAACATCTAAAGATGAAATCTGATAGAGTGATTGACTTCGGACTAAGTTACATGACTAATTGAATTCATGAATCATACATACATGTTAAAACATGAAAGGAACTGAGAGATATGAACTTCACATGGAACTGAATAGAGTGTAAGAGAGGAAACTAATACTTCATGTTGTAACTAAGTTGAAAGGAAATAAATTTTGGTATTTAACCATTGTATCTACTTCGGCTTCCCACGTAGTGTAATACCCCGAAAACTCTAAGATCAGAGTCAGGAGTTGAAATGAAGAAAAATAGGATTTTCTGCACTAGGTCACAGGACAAGTCATCTAGTGACCCGTGGGGTGCACCATGAGTCGTTGAGTGACTCGTGGGGAGGAGGTTGAATTTTGCTAAGATTTTGGAGTTTGAGGCTGACCACGGGTGGAACCCCGAGTCATGGTTATCACCAGGAGTCATCAGGTGTCCCGTGGTCAAGAATTGATTGAGGATTTAGTGTTTAGGCAGTGTGGGTAATGACTGTGTCACCACATGTCGTTAGGTACACCACAAGTCGTGGTGACCAGTGTTAAATTTTTCCAGTGCAGGCAACAAAAGGTGAACACAAGTCGTGGTTAGGGATGACAGGTCTTCTAGTCCCTCATGGGAATTGGCAGTATGTTTTTCCCTGCGAACTTATTAAGGGCTTTTCCATAATTTCTAAGATCCTAAGGCCTAAACTACGTCGTTTTAATCTTAGAATAGAGTGTTTTAAGAGGGATAAGTTCATTATAGTCTTATTCAATTCCATGCATGCAAGTCTAGAAGCTCCTAAGGGTGGTCAAGCCTAAATTCCTCAAGTTCTTCCCTAAATTCTCATTGGGAAATCAAGGAAGATGTGAAATCAAAATTCTTTAGGTACGTAGGGTTATGAATGGGTGCAATTATCCACACCCATTTCCAATCCCCTCTCAATTCATGAAAATTCTAGTTGATGAATCTATGGAGTTTTTATCCAACATGTGAAATTCCTAAGTATCAATCATGGCTATGATGTAAGCATGTTTCCGATGTTGAATTATGATTAATGGGAAGATTTTACAATATTTTAAATTATGAATTATATTTTCAAGTTTTATAAATTATGATGCACATCCATGAAAGTTCATGAAGGTCGAGATCTATGAAATATGTATTCAAGTATGATGAGATGTTTATGAAGAAAGTATGATTGCGAATTACCTATGTATATGTTCATGTTTTCAAATGATCAAGTCTATGTCAAACATGTTTAAGTATTCTGCAAGCCCATATGATCAAGTATGTTTCATGATATATTAAAATTTCACGTTATCCGCTTACCACATGGATTTTGGAGTTTAGACTCCCACTATTTTCAGCTTTTGGTATGATTTGAGCAAAGGATCCTCATGTTATGTCTTCAGATTTTTCTTGCATGTATTATTGCATTCCAGCTTCATCACTAGATGATGGTTCAGCTTCATTGAAAAATGATGGAGAGCAAATACATATTTTTGGGAGTAGTGTCTAGAATCGAGTAGGCTAAGGGTCAGTCAACCCTGCGCCTCAAAACTACGTGCCAACTTAGGTTTACATATACATTATGGGACCTCCCTTGTGAGCTTCCCCTTCCCCAAGGGGCCTTCATCTTGATATCAATATCATGGTTTTGTACTTAGCCCTAGTAAGGATTTGGACAGCTTTGTCCACTTGAGTCTGATTGTCGGGACCATGTAAGCTCTATCATGGTAATGTTGGTTATATGACGAGTCTCCCATTGGTCCTCATGATTTTAGTTATGATATTCAGTTACGTTCAGATCATGATTTTAAAAAATAACATGCAACCCCTACTCTCAGAATCTTATCTTGACTATGTTTTATGATATGCATGATCTATGATTTTACTTACTTAGTGGTTTTACTTACCTTTCATACTAGATACATTCCACATACTGACTGCATACTCTATGTTGTATCATTTCATGATACAGGCTCGGATATTCAGGCTCAGTCACGTCATTAGCCAGCCCTGCAGCATTAGCACTTATCAGCCTATGTGGTGAGTCCTCATCATTCGAGGGCCCTTCTTTTCAGTTGTATCTATTAATTTCAATNCTTTTTCATTGGTGTGAAGCGCGTCACACCGCAGCATTAGCACTTATCAGCCTATGTGGTGAGTCCTCATCATTCGAGGGCCCTTCTTTTCAGTTGTATCTATTAATTTCAATATTATACTTTAGGTTAGTTGGGGTCTTTTCCCATCAACTAATTAGTAGTAGAGGCTTTTCAGGCATATCTTGTAATCAGCTTCGGTTTTGAGTTATGTATTTTGATGTTGTATGACTATTAGAATTCCTCTTTATTAATTTTGTTGATCTTCTGCTTATCTATGTTTGAGTTATTTGTTATGTTCATTTCATGGGTTGACTTGGATCCTCTCGGGGTTCTTTGTCTCGTGTCTCGATCCGGGCCTATGTTCGGGTCGTGACAAACTTGGTATCAAAGAATTAGTTTTTGAGGTGTCCTAGGGTGTCTGAAAGCTACGTTAAGTAGAGTCTTCTTTATAGGTGTGAAGCGCGCAACACTTATGACGAAGAGGCTACGAGACGTTTAGGAAATATTCCCTTCTCTCATAATTCTACTTCATGCTATGAGTTCAACTCTCTCCATTTCTATAACTCGTGGTATACGCGTGTGTAGAAACATGTCTCCTCAAAGAAACAATGGGAGTCATTCAGGTCCACCAACTCCAATGGATCTCATGTTCGGGAAACTTACGGAAGCAGAACGCGGGGCTGCTTTCAGAGTGTTGATATGGACCATGATCACCCAACCTAACCAGTAGACTATTGCATCAGCGAACCCTACCGGAGAGGCGGCAACTACTAGGGTTCAAGACATCACAAGAAGTACATCTAAGTTTGGCGGTTAGAGTATTGATAGAGAATTCAAGGGGGGAAAAAAGGCCCAGGACCGAAGACATGGAGAGTTCCCAGCAAGGTTCAAGTAGTGGGAGTCACTTTCAACCCCAGCAGAGGTCTTTAGCTCAGGTTCGGGGAAACAAGCCTCGGGTGGGGGAGATTACTTATCCAGTTTGCGGGCTCTATGGAATAACCACCTAAGAAAGTTCTTGGTGGGTTCAGATGTTTGCTTTTATTGTGGCCGACTCGGTCATAAACACAGAGATTTCCCTTCAGCCAAGAGAGACGGCCGGAGAGGCTGTGCCCCAGCCACCCCTCCAGCAACCCTATCTAGTTGGTCAGTATGCCTGAAATGCGATAGAACACACAGATAGAACACACACTGGTCAGTGTTTGGCAGGTTCAAGTGCTTATTTCGGGTGTGGGGAGCCCAAACACATACATAGGAATTGCCCATCAGCTAAGCAGGGAAAGGGTAAGCCTGTGCACCAACCACCAGATCAGCAGCTCCAGTAGATTGTCCATCTCAGCAGAGCAGGTTGCCTAGAGTAGGTGCGAGCCAACTTCATATGTAGTCACAGGTATGTTATAAGTCTTCCTATCAAACCTTGCATGATTACTAGTTCCAAGAACTACTGTATAAGGTACAAGATCCCTTTGCATTTTAGTATGAGATTTATGGTGCTGAGAGTATAGAACGGTTATAGGTCTAGAGCCTTCAGTGATAACATTAGAGGTGAATGGAAAGTTGCGAGTTAGTGGTTTAGCCCGACCTCAAGAAAGATCTGAGAGCCTTAGAATGACGGCTTTAAGCTAAGGGGGAGATGATAAGTCTATGAGTCGAGTCAGATTTTGAGTATCCTAATAGAGGAGTCTTAGCATTAATAGTTAGGGAATGCCAATTTCTGTAGGTTCAGATGATTTCTCTTATGCTTAGTTAAAGTTGCGCTCTATCCAATCTCATGTATAGACCCTCAGATTCTAAATGACCATTTCAGACAGCGATCCTAGTCCTTACTCTATGAATCTATAAGTCTCGACCTCATGTCATAAACTTGTTATGCATGTTAACTCGTGTCCCTAAACACGTCTGACTCATAAGATTGTGTCGTGTCAGGTGTGTACACAACTTAGATTTCCTGAATAATTCATGCTCATAATTTCCTTACTCTGAGCCCTATGGATGTTCCCCATGATAGAAATGATGGTTAAAATGTGTATGCTCAGGGTAACTCCCTATCCCTGCCATAGGTGCCGGGCAGGGATCAGGTAGCGCAGTTGTTAGCCAAGTCGGGGAGTGTAACAACCCCATGGCTATTTTATGATTGTTGATCCATTTCCCTTGGTTGAACCTTTTTGTAACTTTATTTTGTTATTTATGACTTGCGTAGGTGGATGACACCATTCCTAATATGATCCAATGAAGATTGGGTGAGATTTTTCGATTTTCGGAAGGTTTAAAGTTTGAGGGGTTTGACCAAAGTCAATATTTTAGGGTAACAAGCTCGAATTAGATTCTGAAAGCTCTGTTAGTTCTAGATGGTGATTTATGACTTAGTTGGGTAGTTTGCATTGTCTCTAGGTGATTCGGGAGGGATTTGAACCTTTGGTTAAATTTATGAGCTTGGAAGAAGCTAAGTTTCACCCCGATCAACTTTCGATCCAAATGACCTTATATCGGTGATTTGATGATTCCAACAGGTCTGGAAGGTATTTTACGATTGAATTGCATATTTTGTTTGTGTCTAGATGATTCCGGATGAACTTCGACTGGATTTGAACCTTTTGTGTGTTTAGCATGATTTTAAGCATAAAATGTGACAACTCGAGACTTTCAAAATTCTTAGCATGAATTATTGGAGTGCGTCTTGTTGACTTGACGGATGGTGGTGTCATTACTCAGAGTGGATCTTCCTTGATGACCGAGGTCAAAGCTAGGCAAGACGAGGATCCTATCTTGGTGAAGTTGAAGGAAGCCATTCAAAATCAGAAGGTAGAGGTCTTTTCCAAAGTGGAAGATGGGGTGCTTCGATATCAAGGTCACTTGTGTGTTTCGGGTGTTGATGATTTGAGAAATCAGATGTTGCACGAGGATCATGGTTCCAGATACTCTATACATCCAGGTGCCACCAAGATGTACTGTGACCTACAGGAAATCTATTGGTGGAGTGGCATGAAGGACCTAGCAGAATTTATGGCTAATTGTCTGAATTGTCAGCAGGTGAAAGTGAAACATCAAAGACCTGGAGGTATGCTTCAAGACATTAGTATCCCTATTTAGAAGTAGGAGGAGATCAATATGGACTTCATCACAGGGCTGCCTCGCACTCGTCGATAGTGTGACTCTATTTGGGTGGTTGTGGACGGGTTGAAAGGCAGCTCATTTTCAACTGGTCA
This sequence comes from Datura stramonium, assembly GCA_018107945.1. Taxonomy (NCBI): domain Eukaryota; kingdom Viridiplantae; phylum Streptophyta; class Magnoliopsida; order Solanales; family Solanaceae; genus Datura; species Datura stramonium. The sequence goes on along the minus strand of JACEIK010001697.1, from coordinate 246,336 downwards.
AAACTACTGATTCAGCGGAGGATTATGCTAAGTTGTACATTCGGGAGTTATTACAGTTGCATAGAGTTCCAATATCCATCATATCAGATAGAGGTACTCAGTTTACCTCCCAATTTTGTAGATTGTTTCAAAAGAGACTTGATACTCAGGTCAAGCTCAACACAACATTTCACTCAAAAATAAATGGTAAATCCGAGCGGACCATTCATACTCTTGAGGATATGTTGAGAGCGTGTGTGATTGATTTCAAGGGTAGTTGGGATGACCATTTGCCTCTCATTGAGTTTGCGTATAACAACAACTACCATTCTAGCATCCAGATGGCTCTGTTTGAGGCTCTTTGTGGATGGAGATGTAGATTGCCTTTTTGTTGGTTTGAAGTTGGTGAAGCTATGATGATAGGTATAGATTCAGTCCATTAGGCTATGGAGAAAGTTCAGCTTATAAGGGAAAGGTTGAGAATAGCTCAGAGTCGCCAAAAGTCCTATGTAGATGTGAGGAGGAGAGAAGTTGAGTTTGAAGTCGATGATTGGGTGTTTCTAAAGGTGTCTCTGATGAAGGGAGTGATGAGGTTCAAAAATAAAGGGAAAACTCAGTCCCCATTATGTTGGACCATATTGCATTTTGAAACGGGTTGGCAAGGTAGCATCTGAGTTGGATTGCCCTCAGAACTAACTTCAGTCTATCAAGTTTTCCATGTATCTCTCTTAAAGAAGTTTTTGGATGATCTAGCTCTGGTTGTTCCAATGTATAGTGTCGGTGTGAAAGATAGCCTTAGTTCTGAGGAGGTTTCGGTAGAAATACTTGATTATCGAGTTTGAAAACTAAGAAACAAAGAAGTAGCCAGTTAATGTTTTGTGGAGGAATCAACATGTTGAGGGAGCTACGTGGGAAACCGAAGCAGATATGATGGCTAAATACCTGCATCTATCCCCTTTCGGCTCAGTTTTAGCTTAAGGTATCAGTTTCCTCTTTAGTACCCTATTCAGTTTCATGTTAAGCTCATGTTCCCCAATTTCTTTCATGTCAATGAATGTATGTGTGATTCAAGAATTCAGTTCAGTCATGTAGTTCATTTCGGAGTCAGTCACTCCGTCAGTTTTCAGCATGTATTTTCAGTATTTGAGTTTAATGATTGCATTTCTCTGCTTTTTAGTATGTTTTCCCACATTATAGGATGAATGTTTCCAAGGGAGAGATATGTAATATCCTGAAAACCCTAAGATCAGACCCAATATTTGAAACGAAGAAAAATAGGATTTTCTGCACCAGGTCACAGGACGAGTCGTCCAATGACCCTTGGGTTGCACTACGAGTCGTTGAGTGACTTGTGGGGAGGAGCTTGAATTTGGCTGAGATTTTTGAGTTTGAGGTTAACCACGAGTGGGAGCATGAGTCTTGGTCACCACCATGAGTCTCCAGGTGTCCCGTGGTCAAGAGTTGATTGAGGATTTAGTATTTGGGCAGTGTGGGTAACGACTGGGTCACTATGAGTCATGATGTCCCCCGTGGTAACCAGTGTAGAGTTTTTCCAGTGCAGGCAACGAAAGGTGACCACGAGTCGTGGTCAGGGATGAGGGGTCATCCAGTCCCTCGTGGGGACTGGTAGTATGTTTTCCCTTGTGAACTTATTAAGGACTTTTCCATAATTCCTAAGTTTCTAAGGCCTAAACTACATCATTTTAATCTTAGAATAGAGTGTTTTAATAGGGGTAAGTTCATTATAGACTTATTCACTTCTGTGCATGCAAGTCTAGAAGCTCCTAAGGGTGATCAAGCCTAAATTCCTCAAGTTCTTCACCAATTTCTCATTGGGCAATCAAGGAAGCTGTGAAATCAGAATGGGTGTAATTACCCACACCCATGCCCAATCCCCTCTCAATTCATGAAAATTCTAGTTGATGAATCTATGGGGGTTTTACCCAACATATGAAATTTCCAAGTATCAATCATGGGTATGATCTAAGCATGTTTCCAATGTTGAATTATGATTAATGGGAAGATTTTAAAATGTCTTAAATTATGGATTATGTTTTCAAGTTTTATAAATTATGATTCCCATCCCTGAAAGTTGATGAAAGTTGAGATCTATGAAATATGTATTCAAGCATGATGAGATGTTTATGAAGAAAATATGATTTTGAATTATCCATGTCTATGTTCATGTTTTTAGATGATCAAGTGTATTCCAAACATGTTTAAGTATTGGGCAAGTCTATATGATCAAGTATTTTTCATGATTTATCTAAATTTCATTTTATCAGCTTACCACATGGATTTTGAGTCTAGACTCCCACTATTTTCAGCTTGTGGTATGGTTTGAGCCAAGGCTCCTCATGTTATTTCTTCATATTTTTATTGCATGTATTATTGCATTCCAGCTTCGTCACCAGATGATAGTTCAGCTTCGTTGAAAAATGATGGAGAGCAAATACATGTTTTTGGGAGAGTGTCTAGCATCGAGTAGGCTAAGGGTCAATCAACCCTGTGCCTTAGAACTACACGCCAACGTAGGTTTACATATACATTTTGGGACCTCCCTTTTGAGCTTCCCCTACCCTCAAGGGGCCTTTAGAATTATAATCTAACTAAAGGACTAAGAAACTCTTGATATTTGAAGGACTAACTGGTCTAGGCCAATTCTTTACAACTTCTACCTTTTTAGATCTACTTGCACACCCTCACTTGACACCACATGACCAGAAAATGCTACTGAGTTCAGCCAAAACTCACACTTGCTGAATTTAGCAATCAACAAACGATCCTTGAGAGTATGTAGCGCCACGCTCAGATGAGTGGCATGCTCCTCCTCGCTCCGAGAGTATATGAGAATGTTATCAATGAAAACAATCACAAACACATCCAAATATATATTGACACCCTATTCACCAAATTCATAAAAGTTGCAGGGGCATTCGTTAGCCCAAAAGACATAACTACAAACTCATAGTGACCATACCGAATCCTGAAAGCTGTCTTCGGGATTTCACTCTCTCTAACTCCAAGTTAATGATATGCGGATCTGAGGACTATCTTTGAGAAACACTTGGCACCCTGAAGTTGGTAAAAGAAGTCATCAATTCTGGGGAGGGGATACTTATTCTTGATTGTGGCCTTGTTCAACAGTCAATAGTCAATACACATACGAAGGGAACCATCCTTCTTTCAAAAATATAAAAACTAGTGCACCCCAAGGGGATTTTCTAGGTATTATGAAACTAAGAGCGGTGACAGCCACTGGATCTCTATTGGGTGAACCCAACACTGCCCGTCCTGGCCCTCTTGTCCTCCCTCTATCTCACTTATCTGCACCACCTGATGTGTCATTATTTTATGTGGATATGAGGTACTTTTCCTTTTATTTCAAGATAAATGGGTGTTGGAACAATAAATTGCTAAAGGAAGCTAAAAGTGTGCAATAAAGGGCAAAAAGTGCAGACCACAGTACGATCCGTAGGATGGACCTACGAGTCGTACTGAGGGCCTTAATCAAAAGCTGAAAGTTTAACTTGGAAGACTGAACTTATGAGACTTGTCACAGATCGTACCATGGTGGTATGAGTCGTGGTAATCCAGTCATGATGAAATCCAGAAGAATTGCACAGAAGGCTGATTCTCAGTACGAGAGCACCCTACGACCCGTGAGATGAAGGTATGAGTCGTATCATACCGGTTGTGGTGAAGTTCAGAAAAAGTTCAAAAGATCAGGATCAAGCCACGGGTGTTAATGTACGAGTCGTAGCATGTTGGTACGAATCGTACCTTGGCCCAACACTTAGCCAAAATTCAGACAACACTCCAAGCCACGAGTTGATGTCACGATCTGTGAGAAGCCCCTACGAGTCGTAAGTGTACCTGTGAAGAGGTAGGTGACAAATAGGGAAAGCAGTCTTGTTGGTTTAGGAAAAGGATTCTTGTGTCTCCATAAATACTTTTTATGTTTTATTTTAATAATGGGACGACGAATAGACTTAATTCTAGTAGGAAAACATTGTAGTAAGCAATTTTAAATCGTTGGAAGAGAGTATTGAGTTGGTTCAACCTTGTGATCAACCTTTTCTTGAATTTATCTTGTTCTTGCTACTTGTTATTCAAGATTTCGTGTTTTAATTGAAGGGATTGTTTTTCTCAATCATCTTTGTAAGTATTGTTTTATGTTTTCAGTCATGAATGCAAATCACAACCTTGCAACTATGAGAGGCTAAAACCTCCATAGCTAGGGTTGTGGGAACCATGGT
>JACEIK010001697.1:208110-229444 GCA_018107945.1 Datura stramonium | reverse complement strand
ACTTAGTGATAACGATTAGTTTGCAAAACTCATGAGACTTGGTCGAGTAATTGAGGATAGTCATTCAATAGGGATTGGTCGATCGTTTGAATGAATCTAAATTATCAGTTCTGTAAGTAAGTATTGGTAAAGATCATGAGTGTATATCCAAAGCTGTTATGAACTAATGGGGAACACAAACCCTAGTTATCCTTTAATTATTGACTCACAAATATAATCTTGACTTCTGTTTATTTTTATTATTGCTTTTTATTAGAATCCACCCCATTGTGAAGTAATTACCATACAAGTTCATCTACCGGCTTTAATCTTGATCTTCCATATTCCCTGTGGGATCGACCCCAACCTCTAGTTGGGTTCTTTATTGACAACGTCTGCTTCGTATTTCAGTTGGAAGTGTGGTTTGAGCGTTATCAGGGATCTATCCATGTGCTCTGGTGGTGGCATGTGTATTGAATGGGGTGAGGGTGAATGTGGGAGCTCAAATTCTGGAGGAGTAGAGGTACTTCTTAGCTAAGTCCATCACCAGCCTGCCCTTCCCTTCTCTTATTACCAGGCTCTGCAAATGGGCTAGAGTGCACTACGAGTCCAATGACCTTATCGTGGGCTGTGACAGGTCTTTTGACCTTCTGAGGGTGAAGGGGGCTCTGAGAAAAGGCAAGAAGAAGAGAAAATCTGCCTCAGCTGAGGGTGACAATAGGGACATCACTTCTAGGCCCGCGGGATCGTTCAGGATGATCGAGGCCGAGATGGCGGCTATGCGAGAGCTCCTTGGAGGGTTGCCTAGACCTCCATCCCCCAGTAGGCCTTCTACTAGCCGACCTTCCACTAGCCGGCCCTCAGGTGTAGCAGCTACCGACTTACGGGAGGTGCAAGGGGAAATTGCTACCCTATCTCAAGCCCACATGGAGCTACGGGAGGACTTGGAGTGGGAGAGGAGGAGGCGACGCTCTCGGGATAAGTTGATTGTCCGCATGTGGAAAGGGATCAAGAAGATCCTGAAGACCCTCACTCCTAGTTCTTGTACACCTCAGGTGACCAAGAATGACCTTCCCGAGTTCTCCTTCCTTAGTAAAGTTTAGGAGAGAGCGGATGATGAGGCTGGTAGTGGCAGCGACGAGGCCTCTAGCTAGATGTGTCGTAGTATTCTCCCCCCTGTTTCAGCTTTTATACTGTTTTTGGGTAGCCCCCATTTGGGGCTTGTAAGACAATCCTATTTCCTATTTTCTTTTCTATTTTTGGATGTTGGTATTGGTTCTACTTTGGTATAAGGATGCATGTTTGGCATCCTCAGACACTGGCCATGTTTTTGGCCCTTTTTTCTATAATTATTGTTGTTGCTTTCCTATATTTGCATTACTTGTAGTTGCTATCCGAAACAGGTGAACTTGAAATTTCTGAAGTCTGGCATTCTGCTTGGTCATGTTCACTACAACGGTCGCTCTACCGCGAGAATGGGTCTGTTACAGCAGTACATCCCTCGCTGTATAGAGTCCGCTGCAGCGAGACAACCTCCGTTGCAACAAAACTCGCTAAGACGGGTATCTTCATGGTTCTCATCTCCTTAGTCAATCTCAAGTCTAATCAAAGTCTAACACAAGAGTGAGTAAACCATAGCCAACCTTGGCGCCAAGCTATCATCGAGACATTCTCAATTGCATGTTTGCATCGATTCTTGGATTCTTGCGGGAGTTTCTAGCTATAGAGGATAAATCTTTACCTATTAGCTTTTCTTCTTGTTTCAAAAGTCTATTTCCTATTTTGGGGGCATTTTTATTAAGGCCTTTTAGAGTCTAGGTTATTAAAATCTTAATTGGAACAGGATTACAGAAACTCTAGTCCACGTCATCCACTGCAGCGATTCCATTTACCACTACAGCGGTTCTGCTATGGCGGGAAGCGTCCCACCACGGCGGACACGCGCCTGGGTCAACCCAACCATGACTCAGCCCATTCAAACTTGTTCGTCTCATGCCCTTTATTTTTTTTTAAGGGGGGGGGGGGATTTTGCTTCAAATTTATAAAAATTTAAATTCACCCCCTCTAAGATGGTCGGGGTGCTAAAACGATCAGGTGGGTCATTACATCCACTCTTTCTATGATTTTAAATTAAAGGTTTTTCATAACTATCCTTTCAAAATATTTTCCTAATGTCATAAAAGTTAGGTGTTGACTATGTTTATTCACAAATAACCAAGTTATTGGCACGCTTTTAACTGAGTTTAAAAGTTGATCATAAGAGATGGGAACTATTTTGGAAATTTATCTAGATTCTAAGTAATAGAATTTTTCTGATATTTGTCTGGATAAATTTTGTGTGCTTTATTTATCAAACATTCATTATTTATTTGTATTATATGCACATTGTCATTTTATCTCATAAATTCTATCAAATGGTATCAATCGCTTTTCGCACACCCACAACACGATTATGCGGGTTTGCAGTCATCTTCCTCTATAAAATTCTATTTTTGGAACACCCTAAGAGGTAGTTGTTTATTGGCCAGCCAATAGTCGTCATTGTTCCACCCTGAGTTATCCGCTCGGGTTCTCATCTCTTTTCAAAGTTCATTCTAGTCAACCTAAGGTAGAACAAAGTCAATACCTATTTTAGATGCATTGACCTAAGTTGGTTTAATACGTGAGGTGTATTAAGTCCATTAATAGTAGACTATCTTGTACCGAAAATGATCTACGACCTAAAGACATTTATCCAACTATGTAATAAATTTAAAAATGCATATGCCAAATTGGATGAATTATTATCCCTCTAGATTGGGAATTTTTTTAACGTTCTTTTAGTTGAAGAAATATTTTCACGAACTGCTACTTTATCTGAAAGGTGTTCGTAAATACCAAGAAGTCTAAGAATGCAGGAGTTTCATGATGACTTAGTTGAGGATTGTCTCCTTGAGGGGGGCTGATATTCATATCCCCTTATTTCATTGTGTATCCCCGTTTGATTTTCTCATAAAGTTTGTATAAAATATAATCTTAAGGCAATGGAACGTCTTACAAATGACATATAAATCTTTTAAATTGATAGGCTTGCCTTTGGGTTAAAAATATCACATGTATTTTAAGACGCATTGTATATTATTTATGTGTGACGTGCTATATAAATTTCTTTCTTAGTGCCTCTTTAGTCTATGTTTTTAAATGCATAGGTTTTCTTTAAATATGATTGGTCTATTATTTCATTCTTGAAATCTGAGAACGTCTTTAGACTTATAAACTTAGAATTTCTGAGTCATCTTAAAATATTTTTCAAAGTTCATCCTCAAATTCATGTCATTCATGAAATGTTTGTCCAATCCGTAGATACCACTTGAATTTTTCAAACCTTATACTCTGATGTATTTTTCAAAACTCTCATTCCAGGTTTTATTAGAAAAATCATTAGGTTTTTCTAAAAATAATTTTCTCACACCCACTTGGCTAGATTTGACCAGCCTTGGCCATTTCATGTGGTTAACCGAATACTCAATCAGTTTGGAGTCAATCATAATTTAAAAATTATGTTATATTCAAACACATATTCTACACTCTTATATAGTATTCTTCCATAAAAAGTCTACTTGTGTTGAAATCTAAAAAGAGTTTGGATACTTGAACGTTTCTGTAAATTACATAGTCCACTTTGATTGAACTCCTCTCTTTCACCAAATCTCAGAATCAATCAAATAGTCAAACTTCTGTCCATTCAGTTAACCCTTTAGGTCATCCTTTAAAGTCTTCATTCTTATTTAAATTTTGCCTATTCTATTTTAAGCAAAACAAGTGTTACTTGCTTTATTATTTTGATTAACTATTATGATCGGATGGACTAATTCTTTGCCATTTGAGTTATTTCTTTTTATTAAAGAGACTATTTTGTGTTGGCAATCAAACTGGTCTACCTCATTGGATAAAATGAGCAAGCATGACAGCTTCTCCTGAGAAAATATCTGATAAAGGAAAGGATAAAACAGAAACTATTCATACTTCAGGAAAGGATGACGAAGCGACTGATATGATTGTGCGAAGCCCTGAAACTTCTCACTAAGGGAATGACACTTAGGAAGACAAACTAATCACCTACTTGGTCCAATATATCACCACCAAACTAGAGGAGTTAGAATGTACTAAAGACTTAGTAAAAGTGATCTTCACAATGAATGCGCCTCTTATTGACTCAAAAAGGTCTCCTCATCACTATCCATTGTTGAATGCACCTATTCCCAACAATTTCCCTATATATACCACAAGACTCATAACTTTTATCCTTAACTCTCCTACTATAGAATTGAATCAACCACCTATGAACACCTCCTATATTACCTCACCACCACCTAACTAATATCAAATTCTGAATACCATTTACTAAACTCCAATTCCAACACATTAAAATTATCCCACTTCCCAAGAACCTACACACATTCATCCAAACTCCCATATGACCAACACTCTAAATACCACTCTCCAAGGTTAACTTATATTATTTAATCATACTTCAAAGATTGAAAGCTTACAAAAAAAAGTAATAGAGTGAATCCTTAGGCTAATAAATTGATTGAAGATATATAAAGAATATTACCTATAAGGATTTATTAGGATGAATCAATGATTGATTCGGTCTTTTCCTCAAAGGAATTGATTTATTATGAGGAATTGAAAAATGAATGTGAGGAAAGAGAGGAAAATGCGACCAAGATATAAGCATGATAAAATATACCCTTAATCAAGCTGTGAATAGCGTTCAAACTTCACAAAATATCATACGTTTTGAATATTTAGATCTTTGTGCATCTAGACGCAGACTTTCACGAGGGCTGCAAGATGCAAAAATTTGATACGTTTGATGGTACTGAAAATCCTATATTGTTATAGTTCATGGGGGTTGGGAAGAATGTGACATTCATAATAAATTTATTCAGTTGTAATCTAACTACAAAGACCTTGGAATAGTACACCTTCTAAGATCCTCACAAGTGAACTACATAGGGATCCATGGACAGATATTTTATGAAAAGATTCTAATTCAATATTGAAACAGTCCACGAATGATATTACCTCAAGAAGATAAAATAGAAATCCATGGAAAACTTCTGTGAATATGCTTCCCGTTAGATAGTAGAAGCTGCAATGGTGAAATCTCCAATGAGTGAAAAAGAGTTGACCACTACTTTCGTTAGGTTCCAAAAACTCGAGTACTATGAAAGGATGTTGTACATGATGGGACAAAAATTCTCTAAACTCACCAAAATGGGAGAATCTTTGATAGATGGCCTCGAGTTTGAAAAGGTCAAAAACCTTACCGTGTTGCAGGCTACGGAGAAAGTTACCCCTAAAAGTTATACATAAGACTTTCTAGCTTTTGAGAAAGCCCATATCCTTACAGTCAAGTGAATCTAGCCCCTCTTCTTTTTGTTTTTAAGTCTACGTGTATCAAGACCTTAGTGGATGTGATTGGAACCTATACTAACTTTTTCGATAGATGAACCAACATGTCCCAACTAATTTATCCAATTGCAACATTCATACCAAAAAATAAGCACTCTTGAATCAATAGCGGAAGCCTTATATCAAAATATATCTATTGCATCCCCAGAAACTGAAAGTCATTGTATGAAGAACATCTACCTAAACATTGTCTAATAACATTGGGAAAAAATAGATAAAAAGATAATGTCTGGAATCAAACACATCTTCTTCTAGGAGGATTTGTAGCAGTTTAGGAAGGAATTCAGCTCACCCTCATATAACTCGCCGCTGTCATTATAGATGGGTTGAGTAGAACTTCTTGAGTCGCAGTCTGCACTTAGAAAAAAGGTGCAAGAGTAGCATCAGTGCAACCATAATTTACTAGTAGGCATCATCGCCCAATCTTAAATAATAACATGTGTGTGTGTGTGTGTGCGCGTGTGTGTGTATGTAAAAAAATCAACATACAACTATTAAAACAGATAATCACCAGGTAACATGACTTATTGTATGATTCAGATTAAGGTTAAACGCTAGCATGCTCACTGGGTTAGGCCTCGCTATAGAGGTGTTTAGACCACAACAGCAGTCTCGCTACAGTAGTAAAGGTACCACTGCAGCGGTACTCCATAAGTAGTAATTCGATCAAGCTGGTAACCTTATATTCTTACTTAGAAATTTCTCAAAAATCAATTCATCAACTCAATATAGGTTTGTGCATAGTTGAATTCTCAACAATCAGTTCATCAATTCATCACAAGAGGTATATAGCTAAATCATCAACAATCAATTTATTAACTCATCATAGATTTATGCATAACTTTGCAAGTACAAAATAAGGCACATACAAGTACAACAAGGTTATAACCCACTTGTAAACCACACAATAAAGGATTCCTATTCCAGACATTTATCCTATTCTCGAACCAATCTTAACCACTTCTTATCCTTCCTCGATATTATACCATCAATAATGTGTCGAGCACACGCCTCTATCACATCACTATTGTAATACCCTAAAAGGCCAAATATTAGACCCGAGAGTTGAAATAAAGAAAACTGAAAAATCTGCAACAGGTCATAGAACGAGTCATTCTATGATCTGTGGGGGTGAACACGAGTCGTTAGGTGACTCGTGGTAAGGAGCTGGCTTAAGTTCTGAAACTTGTATTTTGGGGTCACCACGGGTATGAACACGAGTCGTGGTCAGTCCCCATGACTCGTGAGTTAGTCATGGATAAGGTAAATTGGAAGGAGGAGTTGGAATGGTAGTGCACCTGACGATTGGACCCTATGAGTCATGGTCTGACACTACAATTCATTGGGATGGTCGTGGTCAGTAGGTGAATTAAGGTTCAAGGAGTGGGGCAATAGAGGTAACGAGTGGTGACCACGAATCGTGGTCACCGGCGACGACCTGTTTGGTCTCTCGTGGGGACCCTCAAGGAAACAGGGAAGTGGACCTAACAACAATTGCGATGACTCGTGGTTCATAGTGACGATTCGTCCATTCCTTCGTTGGGACTGGCAGCCAGATTTTAGCAGCGAATTTATTAAGGGTATATCGTTATTCTTAAGCCCTAGGGTCCTATACTACGCCATTTTAAGTTATTTTCAGGATGTATTGAGATAGGTTAAGTCATTCTAGCCTATTCAAGTCTCCATGCATGCATATTTTAGTGGTTTAGGAGGTGATCAAGTTAGAATTCTTCAAGTTTTCCTTCAATCATTCATTGAGCTTTCAAGGGTTGGTAAAATCAAATCTTCCCCAGCTATGTAGGGTTATGAATGGGTGAATATATTCACACTCATGCCCAATCTCTCTCTAAATCATAGAAATTTCTATGTCGATTCTATGGGGTTTTAACCCAATGCATGAAATTCTTAATTTTCTACATGGGTATGATCTAAATGAGTTTTATTATTGAATTATAAATCATGGGCAAGCTTTTACGTTGTTTTCCATTAAAATCACATTTCAAACTTTATAAATTTAAATGCTCTGAGAAGTTCATGAAAGTTGAGATTTATGATGAATGTCCATGTATAATGAGATATTATTGATGAAAAGCATGTTTTCAAGTTACCCATATTTATAATCATGTTTTCAAGTGAATTGAGTATTTTCAATCATGTTAAAGTATTGGGAAATGCACGTTCATTTATGATTTATGATTTATGATATGAATTTTATGATTTATTTTACGACGTTGGCCGATTCATGGGCCCTTAATTCATGGATAAACATGTATGCAAATGGGGATCAACGATGTTATATATTTATTTGGTCATGAATCTCATGAATGATGTTTATGAATTACATACAAGCCTAATGTGCATGTTTTGAGAGTAGTGTCTAACACCGAGTAGCCCGGCGTTCATAGGACTACGTCGGTGTCTCATAACTATGTGAAACTTAGGTTCATATTAATACATTACAATGTTAATGGATCCCCTCTTTTGTGATATCACATACTGCACATCCCTTGCCTAGCAAGCCTGGGCCGACTCTGCCACTTGAGTGAGATAGTTAGGGCATCATGTAAGGCTCTACCATGATGGTGTCGGTTATGAAGAGTCCTCCCATTGTTCCACATATTTTTATGCATTTTTATGTTTATTTCATTTTGTCTCAAGTTATGATTTATAAGGTTTTCTCTTATGACTATGATGATGAATGGATTACAAATGTTTTAAAAATATTGAGCCTTATGTTACATTATGATATTTATCTTATAAGCATGTTGTCCTATTCTTATGAACTTTTTATGTATTTAAAATGTCCGTTTTACTTATATTGCATACTCGGTACATTCCACGTACTAACCGCATACTTTAAGTTGTATCATTTTATGATATAGGCTCCGACCTTCAGACCCAGCACCGTCATTAGCTCGTTTCCCGGAGTTAGCATCTAGTTCATTGGTGAGTCCTCATTCCCCGAGGACCAGTTGATATATGTTATCCTTTATGTTCAGTTTTCCAAACTTGTTGGGTTAGCTGGGGGTGTTTTCCCATCAACCCATCAGATATGTTAGAGGCTTTCAGACTAAGTGTAGTATTCAATAGTTATGTATGAAGTGTGTGTCGTTTTCTATGTATATCATGACTATGCTTCCGCTATGTATTATGTTGAGTATTCTACTTTATTTGATTGGGTTAGATGTATGCCCATGCCATGGGTCGACTAGGAGTCTCTCGGGGCTCCTTGTCCCATGTTGCGATTCGGCTCTACGTTTGGCTCATGAAAAACATGGTAACAAAGCAATAGGTTTGAAGTGTCCTAGGGTGTCTAAAAGCTGCATTAAGTAGTGTTTTTCCATGGGTGTGAAGCGTGCCACACTTATGAAGAAGAGGCTATGAGACGTTTTGGAAATGTTCCCTTCTTTCATGATCTATGTCATGCAATGAAATGTCTTTCTATCCTTCTAACTCATGCTATTCGCGATTGCAGATCATGGCTCCCAGCAGAGTAAATGCTAGGAGGAATGGAAATTGAAATGGACAAGAGGATGGAAATGGAGACTGGCACCAACAGGCCCCACCAGTCCAGGAGCACTATGCACTAGAGTCGGTTTCCCATGCTGAATTTAGGGAAACTATTCAGATGCTTGCGCTGGCCTTGACCACTCAGGTCAAGCAATAGGCAGTGGCTCATGTCCCCAAAACGGAAATGCGGCAGTATCTCGAGTCAGAGATTTCCTAAGAATGAACCCGCTAGAGTTTCTTAGGTCCAAGGTGGATGAGGATCCACATAATTTTATCGATGAGATTGTGAAGATCACCCAAGTTATAAGGGTGAATGGGAGTGTGCTGAGTTGGCCTTATATCAGTTGAAGGGGGTCGCACACATCTGGTTTCTATAGTGGAAGGATAGTAGGGCAGCCGGAGCAGGCCCGATCAGTTGGGAGGAGTTTCACATTGCTTTTCTAGATCGGTTTTTCCCTCGAGAGATGAGGGAGTTGAAGGAAGCTGAGTTCGTGAATCTTAAGCATGGGAAGATGATGGTATAGGAGTATGCCCTAGAATTCAGTCACTTATCAAAATATTCCCCAGAGTTAGTGGTTGACCAGGGCGTGGGTGAGCAGGTTTGTTCATGGGGTGGAAAACTATTTGGACAAAGATTGTAGGGCCGCTATGCTCCACCAGGACATGAATTTCCCTCAGATAGTCTTATACGCCCATCAGATGGAGGCGGCGCATATAAGGGAGAGAGAGTCCAAAAGGGCCCGTACAAATAGCTATGGGTTCACTCAGCAGAGATCTAGCAGTGGTCACTGCCCTCAGATTCAGCAAAGGTCACTAGCTCCAGCACCATCGTCAGCTAGTGTTCCGTCCAGACCCAAGGGTGATCAGAGGAGCAGGGCTCAAGTTCGAGGGACCAGAGGGGTATGCAGGTAGAGCGCCCCTTTCTAGCCTACCGAAAGTGTGGCAAGAGTCATGCCGGGGAGTGCTTGCTCGGCTCAGATATCTATTATGGGTGCGGTAGATCTGGCCACATGCACCAAGAGTGTTCATTGGCTATACAGGGTGATGATAGAGGCTTTGCTCAAACTACCAGATCAACAGCATTTCTATCACGCTCAGCTCCGTAGGGGGCATCCACTAGTAGGGGGTGGCAACAGAGCCAAAATAGATTCTATGCCCTTGCGTCCCGTCAGAAGCAGGAGACTTCCCCTAATGTAGTTGTTGGTGTGGTATGAATTTTTCACCTTCATGTTTATGCTTTGTTAGATAAAGGAGATACCTTTTCTTTTATGACCCCTTACGTGGCTAATAGTTTCAGAGTCAGTCCAGAGATCTTATTGGAACCCTTCTCAGTCTCTACTCCAGTGGGTGATTCAGTTGTAGCTAGGCGGGTGTATAGGAGTTTCCCGGTCACAGTATTGCAGAAAGTCCCCTCCACAGACCTAGTAGAGTTATCCATGACTGATTTTGATGTTATCTTAGGCATGAATTGGCTATTTGCATGTTACACCTCCATTAATTGTAAAACCCGCGTTGTAGAATTTAGATTTCCGGGTGAGCCAGTCTTAGAATGGAAGGGTAGTTCAGTTGTGCCTGTAGGTCGTTTCATTTTCTATTTTAAGGCCAGAAATATAATTTCTAAAGGTTGTGTGTACCATTTAGTTAGGGTTAAGGATGCTACGTCCAAGACCCTGACTATCCATTCAGTTTCAGTGGTATGTGAGTATCCAGAAGTGTTCCCAAATGATCTACCGGGTATTCCTCTCGAGAGAGAAATCAATTTTGGTATTGACCTCCTACCTGACACGCAGCCTATATTTATTCCTCTTTATAGAATGTCTCCAGCTGAGCTAAAGAAGTTGAAAGATTAGTTGAAGGACCTTCTAGAAAAGGGTTTCATTAGACCTAGCAAATCCCCATGGGGTGCACCAGTTCTATTTGTTCGAAAGAAGGATGGTTCCCTTCTGATGTTCATTGACTATCGGCAATTGAACAAATTCACCATCAAGAACAGGTACCCTCTACCCATGATTGATGATATTTTGACCAACTTCAGGGTGTCAAGTGCTTTTCGAAGACATATCTCAGGTCCGAATACCATCAACTCCGGGTTTGGGAGAGTGATATTCCAAAAATAGCCTTTAGAACTAGGTATGGTCACAATGAGTTTATAGTTATGTCTTTTGGACTAACGAACGCTCCTACAGCTTTTATGGACTTAATGAACAGGGTGTTCAAGTCATATCTAGATGCTCGTGATTGTGTTCTTAGATGATATCCTAATATACTCTCGGAGCAAGGAGGAGCATGTCGCTCATTTGAGGGTGGTGTTCCATACTTTGAATGATCGTCATCGTATGCAAAATTCAGCAAGTGTGAGTTTTGGTTGAATTATGTGGAGTTCTTGGGTCATGTGGTGTCTAGTGAGGAGGTACAGGTAAACCCTCAGAAGATAGAGGCGGTGAAGAATTGTCCCAGACTGGTGAATCCTTCAGATATCAAAAGTTTCTTGGGCTTAGTTAGCTACTATCAGAGGTTTGTTGAGGGGTTTTATCTATCGCGGCACCATTGACTAAACTGACCCAGAAGAAGGTAAAATTTCAATGGTCGGAGGCTTGTGAGAAGAGATTTGAAGAGCTGAAGGCTCGACTCACCTCAACGCCAGTGTTGACCCTACCCGTGGGTACCAATGGGTTCGTGGTGTAGTGTGATGCTTAAAGGATTGAACTTGGGTGTGTATTGATGCAGCACAAAAAAGTTATAGCTTATGCTTCTAGACAACTGAAAGTGCATGAAAAGAACTACCCAACTCATGATCTCGAATTGGCCGTCGTGGTATTTTCCTTTAAAATATGGAGATACTACTTGTACGGGGTCCACATGGATGTGTTATGGACCATAAGAGTCTACAATATGTGTTTACCTATAAGGATCTCAATCTTCGGCAAAGGAGGTGGTTGGAGCTACTTAAGGATTATGGCATAAGTGTCATTTATCATCCGGGAAAGGCTAATGTAGTAGCAGACGCACTTAGTAGACTCAACATGGAAAGTGTGTCCTATGTAGATGAGGGAAATAAGGAGCTGGTGAAGGATGTGCATCGACTTGCAAGGTTGGGAGTTCATTTGGTTGATTTGACCGATAGCGGTGTTATAGTTCAGAGCGGATCAGAATCATCTTTGGTGACTGATATAAAAGCGAGACAAGATGTAGGGTCTACCCTATCTTGGTAAAGTTAAAGGAGGTTGTTCAGAATTAGAAGGTAGAGGTCTTCTCCAAAAGGGGAGATGGCGTGCTTCGATACTAGGGTCACTTATGTGTTCCGAATATTGATGACTTGAGGGACCGAATGTTGCACGAGTCTTATAGATCCAGGTATTCTATATATCCAAGTGCCACCAAGATGTACCATGACTTACGGGAAGTCTATTGGTGGAATGGAATTAAGAAGGATATCGCAGAGTTTGTGGCTAAATGTCCAAACTGTCAGCAGGTGAAGGTTGAGCACCAAAGCTCCGGAGGTGTGCTCCGAGATATTAGCATTCCTACTTGGAAGTGGGAAGAGATTAATATGGACTTCATAACAGGTTTACCTCTCACTCGTCGACAATATGACTCCATTTGGGTGGTTGTGGACAGGTTGACCAAAGGCACTCATTTTCTACTGGTCAAAACCACTGATTCCGTGGAGGATTATGCTAAACTATACATTCAGGAGTTGGTTCGATTGCATGGAGTGCCCTTGTCCATCATATCATACAGAGGTACTCAGTTTACCTCTTAGTTTTAGAGGTCGTTTGAAAAAGGACTGGGTACTCAGGTTAAGCTCAGCACAACTTTTCACCCGCAAACGGATGGTCAAGTGGAACGGACAATTCAGACTCTCGAAGACATGTTGAGAGCATGTGTGATTGACTTCAAAGGGTGTTGGGATGATCATTTGCCTCTTATTGAGTTTGCATACAATAACAGCTATCATTCCAGCATTCAGATGTCTCCGTTCAAGGCTCTTTATGGACGGAGATGTAGATCGCCTATTGGCTGGTTTGAAGTGGTGAAGTTGCGATGATAGGACCATATTCAGTCAATGAGGCTATGGGGAAGGTTCAGCTCATACGGGACAGGTTGAAAACAGCTCAAAGTCGCCAAAAGTTCTATGCCAATGTGAGAAGGAGAGAATTAGAGTTCGAAATGGATGATTGAGTATTTCTGAAGGTGTCTCCCTTGGAGGGAGTGATGAGGTTTGTAAAGAAAGGAAAACTCAGCCTCGTTATGTTGGCCCCTACCAGATTGTGAAACAGGTTGGCAAGGTGGCATATGAATTGGATTTTCCCTCAGACTTAGCTTATGTGCATCCTGTTTTCCATGTATCGCTCTTAAAGAATTGTTTGGGTGATCCAACTCTTGTTATCCCCGTGGACAGTGTCACGGTGTGAAAGACAGCCTTAGTTATGAAGAGGTTCCGGTGAAAATACTGGATCATTAGGTTCAAAGGCTAAGAAATAAGGAAGTAGCTTCAGTTAAAGTTTTATGGAGGAATCAGCATGTTGAAGGAGCTACATGGGAAGCCGAAGTAGATATGATGGTTAGATAACCACACCTATTCCCTTCCGGCTCAGTTTCAGTTTGAGGTATCAGTTTTTGCCCTAGTACTCTATTTAGTTTTCATGTTCAGTTCATGTGCCCCAGTTTTTTTCATGTATATGAATGTATGTATGATTCATGAATTCAGTTCAGACATGTAGTTCAGTTTAGAGGTAGTCATTCCATCAGTTTTCAGCTTAAATGGCCAGTATTTCAATATGATGATTGCATTTCTCTATTTTTCTTTATGTTTTCCAACATTCGAGGATGATTGTTCCCAAGGGGGAGACATTGTAATACCCTGAAAGGCCAAAGGTCAGACCCGAGAGTTGAAATGGAGAAAACTGGAAAATCTGCACCAGGTCACACAACGAGTCATTTTATGACCCGTGGGGGTGATCATGAGTCGTTAGGTGACTCGTGGTGAGGAGCTGGCTTAAGTTCTGAAACTTGTGTTTTGGGGTCACCATGGGCATGACCACGAGTCGTGGTTAGTCCCCATGACTCGTCGAGTCAGTCGTGGCCAAGAGAAATTAGAAGGAGGAGTTGGAGTGGAAGTGCACCTGATGGATTGGACCCCACGAGTCATTTTCAGACACCATAATTCGTTGGAATGGTCATGGTTAGCAGGTGAATTAAGGTTTGAGCAGTGGGGCAGTAGAGGTAACGAGTGGTGACCACGAGTCGTGGTCTCCAGCGACGACCCGTTGGATCCCTCGTGGGGACCCCTCGAGGAAACAGGGTAGTGGACCTAACAACAGCATGCGACGACTCGTGGTTCATGGTAACGATTGTCTCGTCCCTCATTGGGATTGGCATTCATATTTTAGCAGCAAATTTATTAAGGGTATTATCGTTATTTCTAAGCCCTAGGGTCCTATACTACGTCGTTTTAAGCTATTTTCAGGATGTATTAAGATAGGTTAAGTCATTCTAGCCTATTCAAGTCTCTACGCATACATATTGAAGGGGTTTAAGAGGTTACCAAGTTAGAATTCTTCAAGTTTTCTTTCAATCTTTCATTGGGCTTTCAAGGGTTGGTAAAATCAAATCTTCCCCAGCTATGTAGGGTTATGAATGGGTGAATCCGTTCACACTCATGCCCAATCTCTTTCTAAATCATGGTAATTCCTATGTCGATTTTATGGGGTTTTAACCCAACGCATGAAATTCCTAATTTTCTACATGAGTATGATCTAAATGAGTTTTTATTATTTAATTATGAATCATGGGCAAGTTTTATGTTGTTTTCCATTAAAATCATATTTCAAGCTTTATAAATTTAAATGCCCATTTATGAGAAGTTCATGAAAGTTGAGATTTATGATAAATATTCATGTATAATGAGATATTATTGATGAAAAACATGTTTTCAAGTTACCCATGTTTATAATCATATTTTCAAGTGAATTGAGTATTTTCAAGCATGTTAAAGTATTGGGCAATGCACACATGTTCATTATGATTTATGATTTATGATATGGATTTCATGATTTAATGATTTACAACGTTGGCCGATTCATAGGCCCTTGATTCATGGCTAAACATGTATGTAAATGGGGATCAACGATGTTAAATGTTTATTTGGCTATGAATCTCATGAATGATGTTTATGAATTACATACGAGCCTAATATGCATGTTTTGGAAGCACTGTCTAGCATCGAGTAGCCCGGCATTCAAAGGAATACACCGGTGTCTCACAACTACGTGTCACCGTAGGTTCATATTGATACATTACAATGTTAATGGATCCCCTCTTTCGTGATATCACATACTGCACGTTCCTTGACTGGCAAGCCTGGGATAACTCTGCCCACTTGAGTGAGATAGTTGGGGCATCATGTAAGGCTCTAACATGATGGTATCAGTTATGACGAGTTCTTCCATTGTTTCGCATGTTTTAATGCATTATTATGTTTATGTCACTTTGACTCAAGTTATGATTTATAAGGTTTTCTCTTATGACTATGATGATGAATGGATTACAAATGTTTTGAAAACCTTGAGCCTTATGTTACATTATGATATTTATGTTATGAGCATGTTGTCCTACTCTTATGAACTTTTTATGTATTTAAAATGACCATTTTACTTATCTTGCATAATTGGTACATTCCACGTACTGACCGCATACTTTATGTTGTATCATTTTATGATACAGGCTCCAACCTTCAGGCCCAGCACCGTCATTAGCTCATTTTCCATAGTTAGCATCCAATTCATTGGTGAGTCCTTATTTCCCAAGGACCAGTTGATATCAGTTATCTTTTATGTTTTGTTTTCCATAATTGTTAGGTTAGTTGGGGGTGTTGTCCCATCAACCCGTCAGATATGTTGGAGGGATTCAGACTAAGTATAGTATTCAGCAGTTATGTATGAAGTGTGTGTCGTTTTATATGTATGTCATGACTCTGCTTCCGCTATGTATTACGTTGAGTATTCCACTTTATTTGATTGGGTTAGATGTATGCTCATTCCATGGGTCGACTTGGAGTCTCTTGGGGTTCCTTGTCCCATGTTGCAATCCGGGTCTACGTTTGAATCATGACAACTATATAACACACCTCACTGTATATCACTATATCCATATGCTAAAGGGTCTTATTTCTGCCCTTCCATTCATGACTTGCAGGAGACTCTAGAAATCCATGTACTGTACCGAATCTTATTTTTGCCCTTCCAGTCATGACCTGCAAGAGACTCTAAAAATTCATGTACGGTACCTTCTCCCGCTCATCTGAGTGCTCCCCTGAAACATGAGCCTATAATACCATAACTGCTCGCCCGGATGCTCACCTCGGGCACGAGCCTCCCATCTTAGAATAAAACATGTTATCCACTTTTATTTTCTTGTTCTATGTGCTTGTCGTCGGTCAATTCACCCGACCATTTAAGGCATCAACTCACCTTAACCCTCTTCATTCCACTCACCACCATTTAGTCATTCATGCGACAATTAAGAACAAATTAAACATCATAAGCACTCCACTTTTATACAAACAATTCTATCATACGACATCTAAAGTTCGATTTACTAATACAAAAAATGCATCATACTCTAGCATCAATTAGTGTTCGAAGACCAACTAAGCATGTTGTAAATGACATATATACAAATCATTATAGAAAGTATAACTCCTCGTAAAGTCATAACCTACCTCAATTGCTAAACTGAAGAATAAAGCTACTCCGCAGGAGCTTTGACTTTTTTTAGTGCCTCCGAACGTTTAAAATCTAAACACAAGCAAATAAAAAATATTCTACTTTTTATTCGAGGTCTAGAAATTTGGCTCTACCCCATCCTACCGGGTATCACAATCAATTTAGATATTTCCACGGTTCATCATCACTTTCTATCCCCACATAGGTCATTTCCACCTATTACATGGAGTTGCTACTCCTTAAACCTTTTCTAAGTAGTTAATAATGCTAAAGGCCTCAATTTTACCAATATCCAGGTCTCAAACTACCTCATTATTGAAATATATACTTTCACATTCCCCTAGAAAGTGGACATTATCCACTTTTAGGCCAAGGAGTCAACACCTAATCATTTTCATAACTCTGGCCCTAGTTTTCACAACTCTAGGGTTCTTAGCTAGGAATTCACCATTAGAGACTATCTTTTGATTCTAGGGTGTTAAGGAATCGAATAAGGGAACAAAATAGCTGGAAATATTACCTTAGGAAGGAGAAACTGTTTTGCCCTTTGAAAATTTCCCTTATACTCTTAAAGTTCGTGTCTTAGAGTAATGAGGTGAAAAACTCTGAAATTCTAACTTAAACTGTCACATTGCCTCATTTCATCCACTATATCGGTCAAATTTTCACTGCAACAGACCCGATATGGCAGCTAAAGCCATGCCATAGTGGATCCGATGATTATTTTCCTTACCTCGCTACAGCGGCCTCCGATCATCATAACGGTCTCACTACAGCGGAACTTCCACTGTTACAGTGGTCTCCACTAACCAGTAACTCAGAAATTCCTTCACATTTCCCCTCCCTGAAAACACAAGTCTCTTATATTCTACTCCCCAGTACTTTCCACCATGCACTTAGGAGAAATAAGGTACTAAGGTCTTAATTACTCTGTAACGATGGATGGGTCATTACAACGCGCTTCTGCTTAGTATGTTTCTTAATAGCTAAAGGCCCCTATTTTTTGTTCTTCTTTTTCTTTTGCACCAATCTAAGGGATAAGGGATCCAATTCTTAAGACTCAAGATGCAACTCATGACAGTCTTTGATCTAGCCAAGCTGGTATAAAATACCCAGGGTTAGAGCTTGATGTAGTCCAACTTTACCCTATTTCAAGATTGTTTTTAAGCAATATTTTCTGATGATGGTGAAAATATGCTCTTATAATTTCTGTTGTCAGGTCAACTTTTAGAGTTTGAGTCTCAAAGTAGGGATAACCACTTCCTTTGTCAAAAGCTTTGATATGAAATAACAACCGTTATAGAAAGATTTTGAGATGCTTGAATAGCTACAGCCTAGACTTTTCATTAACTGGATCTTCTACCCCTGTTATTAATGAGTGGCTCCAAGACTCGAATTCTGGACCTCTACTTGCTCTACTATAGTGAACTGTGTAAATCATCTCATCTAAAACAATTTAATCTCAAAGAGGAACACTTTTGTTAGTTAATTATGCCTTAATAGCTAGTACTTCATTGTTGAGTTAGAATACCCAAAATAGTATTATTTGAATACTTGGTTAAAAAAATTGAAGAAAGTCGAACGCACTAAGTAACTAGAAATTCACAATTCTAAAAGGAGGAAGAGGTATATGTTGTCATGGATATATATTCCTTTGCCAACTCTTCCAAGCCACAAATCTATCTAGAATTTCACCAGACTGCCAAAAATTCTTACATATTACACCGACAAAATATCTACCATTTAGCTTCACATAATTCACACTCTATTTACTATTTACAAACAAATTATTAACAACCTACCACATTCACTTACTATAAACCATACAATCTAGCACCTAGGATTAACATGCCAGTGGCAGAACCCCAAACTCATCATTATGAAAGGATGAGAGTTGCAGATATACTCCACCTTGTTAAGAAAAAAATAGTAAATTCTTTGAATAAATGGTACAAGGTTAATTAATGATGTGCCTATTATTCAGAAATGGTTCGTACCATAGAGAGGTGTATTAACCTTAAGCATAAGATTCAAGAATTCATCCACAACAAGGTGTTCTAAGCAGATAACATGACACGACCCAGAGACATCAACTCAAACGTCGTCAAAGATGTTATATTTTGAAGATTATTTTTTTCCTCTCTTTTTGTAATCACATTTTCTCATTTAATCAAATTAAAATTGACATATCCCTTATGATAGGATATGTACAAAATCCATATTGGATTTGATCTCCTTTTTCATAAAAATTCAAATATATGTCTTGTAATAATATGAATTATGTTTGACCCAATATCCCTAGGGGGATACGTAGGCGGTCTACACTGACTTCAATCACATTAGTTCAAAACTCTCTATTTTTCTTTGCATTGTATCCTGAACTACGTGGCGGATGATTCTTGTCTTAACGAAATACGTAGGTGCCTTGTGGGATAGGTCATATCTCTCAAATTTTCATTATCCCTTAGGGTGGAAACTAGGATAGAAATTTTGATAAAGTCTCAAAAATTTCAAAAAGACAACATTCTTCTACGAAGGAATGCAAGAGCTTATTGAAGCATGAAACTAGGACAAAATATTTTTGGAGGACCTCAAAAATTTCACAACAAGTGGCATCACAATTTGCAAGGAAGTTTAAGAGTTCTTGCGGGTTCTATGTTGAGGCAGAAATTCTAAAGAGGTCCTCAAAAATTTCACCAGAACAATATATAAAAACAAAGTCTAAAAAAATGATGTTTGTTTGTGTCAAGAACCGAACGAATTTCTAAATCGAGCAACAAGGGGCAGCAATCAGTTGGACCTGGCTGACACAAATCAGTATCACAACTAATAAATGTTCTTTCAATGCAAGTTCCGCAAAGTCCCTACCAAAGAGATTTATCCAGTAACCCATTTTAATATGATATTATATTTCTTTCATTAAGCTACTTGTTTAACTTTTTTATATAATTTTACGCGTTTCATTCAATTTTACCTCAATATTTTTTATTTTCACACCATTTTATACACATAAAAAATATACCACTGAGCACAAATCAGTAACTAATACTCAAAAGACGATTAAAAGTACTAATATGTGAGATAAATAATTATTAAAAATATGTGTATTTTGACCTAACATCAATAATGCAAAATTTATATAAAGACCAACCAAATGACCCTTTAATGAGATAATTTATAGCTATATAAATATTTAAGATTTGCTCCACCATATTTTCATAACCTTTCTCATTTTTATTAAAAATTTTGCTTAGTCAAATAATTCCATGCAAACTGAATTTTTTTTTTATTTTATTTTTTTAATAATTTTTCGACAGTTGAAAAACTAGGTTGGTGCCTGAGAAGTACGAAATATACTTTGATGAAGTAAGAAAAAACAAATAAGATTTTATGGTTCCAAAGCTAGAAAAAGTCAATGATTACATATGCGTTGTGCCATTGGTCCTATTGAATTGTTCAAATGCTATATTTCGACAGTTGCTTCTCAATTATTTAACAATGGCCTTTTACTTTGATCTTGCGATTTCCACATATTTAATCGACTCTTTGCTTTCTCCACCTGAGAAATAGAAAAGAGAGTTTAATTAGTTTATCAAACTGAATAATAAAATGTTCATTTCCAACATATGTACAGAAATAGAGAAATAAAAATGGTAAAATTAGCTCATAAATTATAGTTTGCTTAAATTTGAGTTGATTATTGATAGTTTTTGTACGGATTATCCTTATTTGGCGGAATCTTTAATTTTTGTCTCTCAAATTTGTGATCTTAATTACTGTCCATATTGCTTATTTAATGAAAAGTTGAGGGTCAAAGCACCCTTAATATCATCAAATTTTGCAAGACGAAACTTTTTTAGAGAAGGTTCGTCTTGGGGCATAAGTTCTGTAGTATTCTGATTCAATAGACAAGACTTTTAGAGATCTAGTGCCTTAACTTCCGCTATTGAATTTAGGAAAAAAGGCTAAAAATACCCCCTAACCTATGAGAAATAGCTCATAAATACCCTTCTTCCACCTTTTGGCCTAAAAATTACCCTCAACATTTATTTTTGGCTCAAGAATACCCCTCCCCTTCCATCTTTTGGTCTAAAAATACCCTCAATCTTGAAAATATAATATTTAAAGGTTTGAAATTTTTTTTCTTACGTTTTATTTTAAGGATTAATAAAAGGGAAAAGGGTCAAAAATATCCCTCTACTTTAGTATATTACCTAACTTTGCCCCTGATTATATTATAGGGTCAAATATACCCCCGTCGTTAACAAAGTAAATAAAATTGCCCCTCAATTGGATGGAATCCCCCAAGTTGACTTAAAATACCCAATTTCAAGTAAATTACCCTTTTTTTTTAAATTTGAATCCGCCCCTACTAAACTAAATAAACTCATTAGGATTTAATTATTCAAAGCAGAATAAGTTCTCAAAAATTATTCAAATAAAAAGCCTTAAAAATAAAAGGAGTTTGACCATACAGTTATTAATGTACCCTATAGTATAATCAGGGGCAAAGTTAGCTAATATACTAAAGTATAGGAGTATTTTTGACCCTTTTCCTTAATAAAATCGATATAATTTGCACATATATCAAAAATTTAAAATTCAAAAAAAAAATTAAAAGAAAACATATTATGATGAGTATCTTTCTAGATAAC
>JACEIK010001697.1:153700-176824 GCA_018107945.1 Datura stramonium | reverse complement strand
ATTAGAAACATTTACATTCAAGAAGTAGTTTTTTTAATTAACTATTAAAAAAATGTTTCTTTCAAAAATAACTTGATTTTGTGAATATTTTGGATGCATAACTTTAGTTTTGTGCATTTTCATTTATCATTCTTCCTTATTTAATAAATACGTAAATTAAAGAGAAAAAAGTTCTTGATTATTTTCATACCTTATGTGCTTATTAGAGAAAAATAAAACATAGATTCACCTATATTAATCAATTAGAATTTGAAGATCAGTTCAAAATAATATGAGTAATATTTACTATTTTATAATTCAATGACGCGCTTTATTTGTAATATTCCGAAAGTGCCTTAGATTAAACCCAGGATTTAAAAATGGAAGTTGGCTGAAATTAAGAAAAAAAACCACAGAACGGATGACCCAACGGATCGTTGGTCCAACAACTGACCTGTGGGAAGCAGTTGTGGGAAGGTGTGGTCTGGTAATAGAGGGTAATGACGGGTGAAGTAACGAGCCATTAATTGATACAAAGAGTTGTTACTGTGAGTCATGGTGAGAACTGGTCTTCAGCTTTAGGGGACTAACGAGTCATCCCACGACCCATGGCGAGAAGTAAAAGGTTTTAGTCACCATTCATGGAATGGGATATCAATACTTTCCGGTCTACATAACAAAAGCTAACCACGACTTGTTGGAGGAAGTAACGAGTCGTGCTGAGGGTCGTAGGAAGGATTAGTACAGGACATGGAAGGAGGAAACAACGAATGATATAAGGACCCGTTATCTGAAAGGACGACTCATCCAGTCGAGTTGTGGGGGTGAATATGAGATCAGGAGGCTTGGAAGTGGAGACGATGGATGGATACCATGACTCATGGTATCCTCTAACAATCTGTTAGTCTGGTCATTGGTTCACCCAGTGCAGATTTTTCAGGGATTTCATCAAGGGCTTCTTCATCATTCCAAAGTCCTAGGGTCCTAAAATACATCATTTAACGATCGAAAATAAGTGCTTATTGAGGGTAAAACCTACCCTAGGCTAATTCATTGTCATGCATGAAAAGTTAAAGGATTGAGGAGGTGATCAAGCTTATCTTCAAGGTTTTCTTCATTAATTTCCATTGGACTTTCAAGGAGTTGTGATATTTGATTTTCCCTAGGTATGTAGGGTTATGAATGGGTAAATCGTTTCACACCCATGCCCAATCTCTTTTAATTCATGAAATTCCTATCTAAATTCTATGAGGTTTTTACCCAATGCATGAAAATTCAATTTCTCTACATAGTCTTGATCTTATTGAGTTACTATTTTTGAATTATGAGCAAGTTTTATGTTGTTTTTCGTTAAAACTCATGTTTCAAGTTTTATAAATTAAATTGCCCATTTATGAAATGTTGATGAATGTTCATGTATGATGAATTATTGATGATGAAAAGTATCTTTTCAAGTTACCCATGTTTATAACAATGTTTTCCAATGAATTGAGCATTTTCAAGTTTGGTAAAGTATTGGAAAATGCCCACATGTTCAAGAATGATTTACGATTTATGAAATGGATCTCATGATTTATCGATTTATGATGTTGGCTGACTATAGGGCCTTTGATTCTTGGCTAATCATGTTTTAAAGGGGATCAATGAATGATAAATGTTTATTTTTCCATGAATCTTAATGAATGATGATATTTATTTATATATGAGCCTATGTGCATGTTTATGGGAGCCGTGTCTAGCACCAAGCAGCCCGACGTTTAAAGGGCTACGACGATGTCTCATAACTATGTGCCACCGTGGGTTTATAATGATACATTACAATGATAATGATCCCCTCTTTCGTGATATCACATAATGCACATCCCTCGCCTGGCAAGCCAGGGGCGACTCTGTCCACTTGAGTGATAGTTGGGGTATCATGTAAGGCTCTATGATGATGGTGTCGGTTATGATGAGTACTCCTATTGTTTTGAATGTTTTATGCATTGTTATGTTTATGTTATGTGGCTCAAGTGATGATTCAATGAAGTTTTTCTTATGACTATGGTAATGAATGATTTACGAATGATTTGAAAACATTGAGCCTTATGTTATCTTATGATATTTATGATACGGGCATATTGTCCTTTTCTCATGATCATTTATGAGCTTTTATGTATTTATAAATCTCCATTTTACTTACCTCGCATACTTGGTACATTCCACATACTGACCGCATACTCTGTTTTATCATTTTATGATACAAGCTCCGACCTTCAGATCCAGCATTGTCATTAGCTTGTCTCGGAGTTTAGCACCTTACTTCTTTGTGAGTCCTCATTCTCCGAGGACCGTATGTTTCAGATGTTGATGTTCTTTTGGTTTCCAATTTTTTCCGATTTAGTTGGGGATGTTTTCCCATCAACCCATCTGATACGATAGAGGCTTTCAGACTTCATGTAGTACTCAGCTGTTATGTTTGTAGTATGTTCTTCTTACTAAGTTATGTTATGTTCATGCTTCTGTTATGTTGACATGTTAAGTATTCCGCTTTAATGAAATGGAGTTAGATGAATGTTCATGCCATGGGTCGACTTGGAGTCTCTCAGGGCTCCTTGTCCCGTGTTACGATAGGGGTCTATGTTCGAGTCATGACAAACTTGGTATCAGAGCAATAGGTTTGAAGTGTCCTAGGGTGTCCGAGAACCGCGTTAAGTAGAGTCTTTTTCATGGGTGTGAAGCGTGTCACACTTATGATGAAGAGGCTACGAGATGTTTAGAAAATGTTCCCTTCTTTCATGATCTATGTCGTGCGATGAAAAGTCTCTCTATCCTTCTAATTTGTGCTGTTCGTGATTGCTAAATCATGGCGCCTCGAAGAATGAATTCTAGGAGGAATGGAAATGGAGATGGCCACGAGGATGGCATTGGTAATGGGCACCAGCAACCCCCACCAGTTCAGGAGCACTAGGCACCGAAGCCAGTTCACCATGCTGAGGTTCGGGCAGCTATTCAGATACTCGTGCAGGACTTGACCGCTCAGGTCAATCAGAAGGCAGTTGCGCATGTCCTGAAAAATGGAAATGCAGCGGCGCCTTGAGTTAGGGACTTTTTGTGAATGAACCCGCCAGAGTTCCTCGGGTCAAAAGTAGATGAGAACCCGCATGAGTTTATTGACGAGATTGTGAAGATCACCCAGTTCATGGCAGTGAAATGGGTTGAATGTGAAGAGTTGGCCTCGTATCAGCTGAAAGGGGTCGCACATATTTGGTTCCGTCAATGGAGAGACAGTAGGGCCGCTAGAGCAGGCCCTGTCACTTGAGAAGATTTCCATGCGGCGTTTCTAGATCAGTTCTTCCCTCGGGAGATGAGGGAGTTAAAGGTAGTAGAATTTGTGAATCTGAAGCAGGGGAGGATGATGGTACAGGAGTATGCTCTAGAGTTCACTCACTTGTCAAAGTATGCCCCAGAGTTAGTGGTTGATCAGAGGACGCCGGTGAGTCAATTTGTTCATGGCGTGGCGGGCTATTTGGAAAAAGGTTGTAGGACCTCTATGCTTCACTAGGACATGGATTTCCTCAGATAGTGTTGTACGCCCAGTAGATGGAGGCGGCTCACGCGAGGGAGAGAGAGGCAAAAATGGCCCGAATAGATAGCCATAGGTTTACTCGTCTAAGATCCGGCAGTGGTCATCGCCCTCAGTTTCAGCAGAGGTCACTAGCTCCATACCCATCATCAATTAGTGTTCCATCTAGAACCAAGGGTGGTCAGAGGAGTAGGGCTTCCGGATCGAGGGACCACAGGGGCATGCAGGTAGAGCGCACTCTTCCAGCCTGCAGAAAGTGCGACAAGAGTCATGTCGGGGAGTGCTTGCTTGGCTCAGATATTTGTTATGGGTGTGGTAGGTCCGGCCACATACGCCGAGCATGTCCATTTGCTAGAAAGGATGAATATAGAGGCCGTATGCAAACTACCATGTCAGCAGCATCTCCAGCACGTTCAGCTCCGCAGGGGGCATCTACTAGTGGGGGTGGCGTACAACGCCAAAACAGATTCTATGCCCTCGCTTAGCGTCAGGAGCAGGAGACTTCACCGGATGTGGTTACTGGTATGTTATGTGTGTTTCACCTTGATGCTTATGCTTTGTTAGATACAGGGGCTACCTTTTCTTTTGTGACACCTTATATTGCTAGTAGCTTTGGAGTTAGTCCCCAAATTCTGTCAGAGAAATTTTCAGTTTCTACTCATGTTGGGGATTGGGTTGTAGCTAGGCAGGTGTATAGAAGATGTCCAATAACTATATTGCATAAAGTCACCTCTGCGGACCTTGTAGAGTTAGCCATGACTGACTTTGATATTATTCTTGTCATGGATTTGTTGTATGCGTGTTATGCTTTTGTTAATTGTAAAACCCTTGCGGTGGAGTTCCTCTTTCCAGGTGAGTCAATCTTGGAGTGGAAGAGTAGTTCGGTCGTGCCTGTAGGTCGTTTTATTTCCTATCTTAAAGCTAGGAAGATGATTGCCAAGGGTTGTATGTATCATCTAGTTAGGGTTAAGGATGTTGAGTCTGATATCTCGACTATCCAGTTAGTTCCGGTAGTGCATGAATACCCAGATGTATTCCCTAATGATTTACCAGGTGTTCCTCCCGAGAGGAAAATTGATTTTGGTATCGACCTTCTTCTCGATATGCAACCTATATCTATCCCTCCTTACAGAATGGCTCCAACTAAGCTATAAGAGTTGAAGGAGCAGTTGAAGGACCAGTTAGATAGGGGTTTCATCAGACCAAGCAAGTCTCCATGGGGTGCACCAGTCTTTTTTGTCCGAAAGAAATATGGTTCTCTCCATATGTGCATTGATTATCGACAATTGAAAAAAGTCACCGTCAAGAACAAGTATCCTTTACGAAGAATTGATGAATTATTTGACCAGTTTCAAGGTGCCAAATGTTTCTTGAAGATAGATCTCAGATCCAGATACCACCAGCTCAGAGTTTGGGAGAGCAATACCCCGAAGACAACATTCAGGAAGCGATATGGTCATTATGAGTTTGTAGTTATGTCTTTTGGACTAACGAATTCTCCTGCAGCTTTTATTGACTTGATGAATAGCGTGTTGAAGCCATACCTGGACATGTTCGTGATTGTGTTTATTAATGACATCTTTATATACTCTCAGAGTGAGGAGGATCATGCCGCTCGTTTGAGGGTGGTACTACAGACTCTCAAGGATCACCAATTACATGCTAAGTTCAGCAAGTTTAAGTTTTGTTGAACTCAATGGCATTTTTTGGCCATGTGGTATCAAGTGAGGGCATATAGGTGGACTCTCAAAAAATAGAAGCGGTGAAGAATTAGCCAAGACCGGTGAATCCTTCAGAAATTCAGAGCTTCTTGGGTTTAGCTAGCTATTAGCGAAGGTTTGTTGAAGGTTTCTCATCGATTGCCGCACCTTTGACCAAATTGACCCAGAAGAAGGTCAAATTTCAATGGTCGGAGGCTTGTGAGAAGAGCTTCTAGGAGTTGAAGGCTCGACTTACCTCAGCACCGGTGTTGACCCTACTTGAAGATATTGATGGGTTCGTAGTGTATTGTGATGCTTCAAGGATCAAACTTAGGTTTGTATTGATGCAGTATGCCTCCAGACAACTAAAAGTTTACGAGAAGAATTACCCGACCCATGATCTTGAATTGGCCACGGTAGTATTCGCCTTGAAGATATGGCGAAATTATTTGTACAGGGTCCACATGGATGTGTTTACAGACCATAAGATCTTACAATATGTGTTTACTCAGAAGGATCTCAATCTTCAGAAAAGGAGGTGGTTAGAGCTACCCAAGGACTACGATATGAGTGTCCTTCACCATCCGGGTAAGGCCAACATAGTAGAGGATGCACTTAGTAGGCTCTCTATGGAGAGTGTGTCCCATGTGGATGAGGGGAAGAAGGAGCTAGTGAAGGATGTGCATTGACTCGCAAGGTTGGGAGTTTTGTTGGTTGAGTCGACTGATGGCGGTGTTGTCGTTCAGAATGGATGAGATTCATCCTTGGTGGCTGATGTAAAAGCTAGGCAAGATGAGGACCCGATTTTTGTAAAGTTAAAGGAAGCCGTTCAGAATAAGAAGGTGGAGGTCTTCTCTAAAGGGGGAGATAGTGTGGTTTGGTACTAGGGTCATCTATGTATTTCGGATAGTGGTGATTTGAGGAGCCAGATGTTGCACGAGGCCCATGGATCCAGGTATTCTATCCATCCAGATTCCACTAAGATGTACCATGACATACGAGAAGTTTATTGGTGGAATGGCATAAAGAAGGATATCATATAATTCATAGGAAAGTGTTCAAACTGTCAGTAAGTAAAGGTTGAGCATCAGAGGCCAGGAGGCATGCTTCAAGATAAGAGTATTCCTACTTGAAAGTGGAAAGAGATCAACATGGACTTTGTCACAGGTTTGCCTCGCACTCGTCGACAATATTACTCCATTTGGATTGTGGTAGACAGGTTGACCAAGGCCTCTCATTTCCTATCGGTCAAAACCATGGATTCGGCGGAGGGACTATGCCGAAATATATATCCGAGAGCTAGTCCGATTACATGGAGTGCCCTTATCCATCATTTCAGACCGGGGTACTCAATTTACCTCTCAATTTTGGAAGTCATATTAAAAAGGAATTGGTACTCAAGTTAAATGTAGTATACCGTTTCACCCGCAAACGGCTGTTCAAGCGGAGCGGACAATTCAAACCCTCGAGGACATGTTGAGTTCATGCGTGATTGACTTCAAAGGTAGCTGAGATGAGCATTTGCCTCTTTTTGAGATTGCATACAATAACTACTATCATTCTAGTATCCAGATGGCACCATTCAAGGCTCTCTATGGGCGGAGGTGTAGGTCACCCATTGGATGGTTTGAGGTTGGCGAAGTGGCGGTGATTGGACTAGATTCGGTTCATGAAGCTATGGAAAAGGTTCAATTGATAAGGTACAGGCTGAAAACTGCCCAGAGTCACCAAAAGTCCTATGCCGATGTGAGAAGAAGAGAATTAGAATTTGAAGTCGATGATTGAGTATTTCTGAAAGTGTCTCCCATGAAGGGGGTGATGAGGTTCGGAAGGAAGGGGAAGCTTATTCCCAGCTATGTCGGTCCATACAGGATAGTAAGACGTGTTGGCAAGGTGGCCTATGAGTTGGAATTGCCCTCAGAATTAGCTTCTGTGCATCCTGTTTTTCATGTGTCGCTCTTGAATAAATGTTTGGATGATCCAGCTCTAGTTGTCCCGATGGACAGTGTTAGCGTGAAAGACCATCTCAATTATGAGGAGGTTCCTGTAAAAGTACTGGATCATCAAGTTCGAAGGATAAGGAATAAAGAAGTAGCTTCAGTCAAAGTGTTATGGAGGAATCAGCATGTTGAGGGAGCTATATGGGAAGCCGAAGCAAATAAGATGGCTAGATACCCACATTTATTCTCCACAGGCTCAATTCTAACCTGAGGTATCAGTTTCGCTCTTAAAGTCTATTTAGTTTTCATGTTCAGTTCATGTGTTCATGTTTATTTTATGTATATGGATGCGTATATGAATAATGAATTCAGTTTAGCTATGTAGTTTCAACCGGGGATAGTCATTCCGTTAGTTTTCAGTTTAAATGATCAGTATTTGAGTATAATGATTGCATGTCTCTATTTTCTGTATGATTTTCCACATTCGGGGACAAATGTTCCCAAGGGGGAGATATTGTAATACCCCGAAAATGCCTAAGATTAGACCCGAGATTTAAAAATGGATGTTGGCTGAAATTGGGAAAAAAATCCTGCAAAACGGACGACCCAACAGATTGTTGGTCCAACCAACAACCCGTGGGAAACAGTCATGGGAAGGTGTGGTCTGGTAATAGTGGGCAATGACGGATGAACTAACGACCCGTTAATTAATACATTGAGTCGTTACTGTGAGTCGTGGTGAGAACTGGTCTTCAGCTTTAGGGGGGTTATCCCACGACCCATTGCGCGAAGTAACGGGTTGTGGTCACCAGTCGTGGAATGGGATATCAATATTTTTCTATTCTACATAATAGAAACTAACCACGACTCGTTGGAGGAAGTAACGAGTCATGGTGAGGGTCATGGGAAGGTTTAGTATAGGACCTGGAAGGAGGAAACAATGGACGATATAATGACCCGTTGTCTGAAAGGATGACTCGTCCTGTCATGTCGTGGGGAAAAATCTGAGATTAGGAGGCTTGGCAGTGGAAACGATGGATGGATACCACAAGTTGTGGCATCCTCTAATGATCCGTTAGTCCGATCGTTGGTTCACCCTGTGCAGATTTTTTAGGGATTTCATTAAGGGCATATTCATCATTCGTAAGTCCTAGGGTCCTAAACTACGTCGTTTAAGTATTGAAAATTAGTGTTTATTGAGGGTAAAACCCACTCTAGTCTTATTAATTCTTATACATGCAAAGTTAAAGGATTGAGGAGGTGATAAAGCTTGTATTCAAGGTTTTTTTCATTAATTTCCATTGGGCTTTCAAGGAGTGATTATATTTGATTTTCCCCAAGTATGTAGGGTTATGAATGGGTGAATCCTTTCATAGCCATGCCCAATCTCTTTTAATTCATGAAATTCCTATCTAAATTCTATGGGGTGTTTACCCAATGCATGAAAATTCTATTTCTCTACATGGGCTTGATCTAATTGAGTTACTATTATTAAATTACGAATTATGGGCAAGTTTTATGTTGTTTTTAATTAAAAATCATGTTTCAAGTTTTATAAATTAAATTGCCCATTTATGAAAAGTTCATGAAAGTCAAGGTTTATGATGAATGTTCATGTATGATGAATTATTTATGATGAAAAGGATGTTTTCAAGTTACCCATGTTTATAACCATGTTTTCCAATGAATTTAGCATTTTCAAGCATGGTAAAGTATTGGGCAATGCCCACATGTTCAAGAATGATTTACAATTTATGGAATGGATCTCATGATTTATCGATTTATGATGTTGGCCGACTAAAGGGCCTTTGATTATTGGATAATCATGTTTTAATGGGGATAAATGAATAATAAATATTTATTTGGCCATGAATCTTAATGAATGATGATATTGATTTACATATGGGCCTATGTGCATGTTTTTTGGAGTTGTGTCTAGCACCGAGCAGCCCAACGTTCAAAGGACTACGCCGGTGTATCATAACCACTTGCCACCGTGGGTTTATAATGATACATTACAATGAAAATGATCTCTTCTTTTGTGATATCATATAATGCACGTCCCTTGCCTGGAATGTTAGGGGCGACTTTGCCCATTTGAGTGATATAGTTGTGGCATCATGTAAGGCTCTACCATGATGGTGTCAGTTATGATGTGTCCTCCCATTGTTCCACATGTTTTATGCATTATTATGTTTATGTTATGTGGCTCAACTGATGATTTAATGATGTTTCTCTTATTACTATGGTAATGAATAATTTATGAAAGATTTGAAAACCTTGAGCCTTATGTTATCTAATGATATTTATGATACGAGCATATTTTCCTTCTCTCATGATCATTTATGAGCTTTTACATATTCTTAAATGTCCTTTCTACTTACCTTTCATACTCGGTACATTCCACGTACTGACCGCATATCTGACCTTCAGATCCAGCATCATCATTAGCTTGTATCGGAGTTTAGCATCCAACTTCTTGGTGAGTCCTCATTCTCCGAGGACTTTATGTTTTAGATGTGGATGTTATTCTAGTTTTCAATTTTGGCTAGGTTAGTTGGGGTTGTTGTCCCATCAACATCTGATACGATAGAGGCTTTCAGACTTTATGTAGTACTCAGCTGTTATGTATGTAGTATGTTCAGCTTACTAACTTATGTTATGTTCATGCTTCCGTTATGTTGACATGTTAAGTATTCTTCTTTAATGACATGTAATTAGATGAATGTTCATGCCATGGGTCGACTTGGAGTCTCTCAAGGATCCTTGTCCTGTGTTACAATCCGGGGCTACATTCAGATCGTGACATTTCGCGCGGTCAAATTAACTAGTTTCAATTGTAATTTAGAGAAAACAATGGATGTATGCTAAATAAGTAGTTTTAAGATTAAACTAGCAACATCCAATCCATTTTAGCCCTTATCATACACACACCCCTAGCAAGAGGTTTAGCTACTCATAAATGAAGAACAAGAGATTAATTCAATAAATGAATCAATATCTTCAATCATTAAGAAGAAACTTCCAACTCAATTTTGTTATTCCATGGAGGTTATATCTTATAAAGATGAAGGAAAAAGGTCTTACTTTTCTCTATCTTTTTCTCTCTCTAAAATTTAATTCAAAACTAGCTACCCCAATGGAATTCAATGGAATACAATATTCTATTATTTACAAAATGTGTACAAAAATAGGGTAAAGTTGCTCCTCTTTTCTTGTGCTAGATGATTTTACCCCTTTTTTGACGGCCTCACTTGCGCGGCACCTGCGTTTCGTAGGTTCCTATTTGCGAGGCGCAAGTCGATCGCAGCTTTAGGCCAAAAATTCTGGTCATGGTTCTGCATTTGCACCTGTATTTCATAGGTGTTCCTTCAACTTCAAAGCAGTGTTTGCCTACGTTTCGCCTGCGTTTCACATGTATCATCCTATGAAACGCAGGTCCTCTTCTTCCAGCACCATACTTTTTGTTCAATTTCTTGGTTGTACCTGTTTAAATTGAATACCTGCAAAAATCAAAGAGAAAGGGCATAAAACCTTCCTAAATGACTTGAAAACCAAGCAAAAACTCATGTTTAAAAGCCTTATGAGTTGGTAAATTCCAACTCTTCAAACACCCAAATTTGAACCATTTCTTGTCTTAAAGCAAGACATTTCTTCACAGATGAACAATTGAATTAAGCATGTCAAATCACATGAGTTGTGCACAAGGGACTACTGGGACTAAGACAACCCCAAAATCATGCACGACTCAATAAAAATAAAAGACTCAAAAATTTATGCAACTGCTTCAAGAGGTAACCACAAATAATTGGCATGATTCACAAATGTTTCTTTCATTCAAAACAAGGGGCATGTTTGATCAAAACAAGCTCAAGTAACATCGCAAGTCAATGAAAATTTACATTCAAAGACTGCCTTAAAGCCAATTGCACTCTTGTCTTAATCACCTCTTTTACTTTAAACACATTAAAGCATATTCCCAAAGAAAGTGATGCCACTCACATTAAGAGAGAATCCTATTTAATTTTTAAGCAATTTACAGACAAAGGGATCATAAAATAAGGAAAATACGCTCACTCTCACAAACAAATTCTCATGCATACAACTTGACCCATTGGCTTTCCCTTCGTGTAACTCGCCACTAATGTAGAGTTACTACACTCAAAATAATTAGGACTTGGAGGTCATAATGAAGGCTAGGAGTAAAGGTTGGACGATTTTTTTAGTTCTAGTAACTAAAACCTCCCTAATTCCTTTTTTGTGAACACTTTTGCATACTCCATTTTTCTATTGAGATCACCCCACCTTATCTCTACTTGATCAAAATCTTCAAATTTGTATCAAGAGCTACTCATATATCTCCTTGGTTTCTACCTTTAGCCTCATCTAAGCAAGGGGTACCACCTTTCAACTATTTTTCTTCCTCTATGGTTTAGAGGTTTCTTCAACCGATCAATTTGTTCATTCCATCACAATTTGGTGCTACCTCACATTGAAGCTCACATATTTCTCCCATTTTCTTTTGCAAACCCCCAAAGATAGGCTTTCACCTTATTTCTCCCTTATCTTTCCCAAAATTCTGGGCATCAAGACCCATTTTTCCATTTCTTTTTACAACAAGCACTAGGTAGGATGGGTGCTAAAGAGGGATTACAAAAGGGGTAATAGGCTTTTAATGTAATTCTCAAGGAAAAGGTTTAAAGGCTCAACATTGGCTAGCAAGGATTCATGTTCAAGGAGGTCATGTAGGTGAAGTAGCTATCAAAAGGAAGCCTAAAATCATGTTCTAAGTGAAACTACATCTAGGATTTCCACTTGAGTCACGCTAGGGCGTGTTCTAGAAAATCATAGATGCATGAAAATTAAGCTAAAAGCCTCACCACCCAAGGAATCACACTCCAAGGATTTCACACAATTCTTATAACCACATAAGAATATGACTTTACACATGATAGCATGTGAATCAAAAATATAAACAAGGAATGTGTAACTCATAACAAGAGAGTGCTCAATTTTTAAATTCAAACACCCATTTTTCCTCAAAATCCATTTTCAATGCCATTTAAAAAATTTCGGTGGTACCTGTAAAAACCAAGTGCAACAACTGACTCAAAAAGAGTCTAAACTTGACATTTTCCCTTAAGATAGTCACCTCTCAATCTATCATAGGGAAATTTCACCCAGTTCAACAACAAAAGAAAAGAAAGAGAAATCGCTCCTTGGGAAAGAACTGTGGCATAAAAAAACCCTTGGGTTTATTTGCTAACTACTATGAACAAAGGTGATTATTAAGATATGGTTCATTAAACATTTGGAAATTCAAAATGGACCTAATCAATGGCACTAACAAGTCAAAAAATGGCATTCATTCAACAGAAGCCCGACAAGGACATTCATCCAACTAAGCAAAAATTAATGATGCGACACATTCAAAGCATAAGAATTTGACCTGACAAGCGCAAAAAAAAGAACAAAAAAAACCAACAATAAAAAAACATCGCACCCCCAACAAAAAAATTACATTTCCTCCAATGTGCATTATTAAGAACAAAGGATGGTAAGAACCCCCTGATGTGGCTACTCTTTGATATCATCATTGGCCTCTTCCTCATCATGGCCTTCATCTCCCATGTTTGCCTCTTCATTCTTATGTAGTCCCTCAAATAAATCACCAGTGGGACCCCGAGCTATAGGTGGGGTAACTGTGGCTGCATCAAGTAAGCTCATGTCCAGATCCTCAATTGGTGCTTGACTCCTCAATTCTCTCACTTAAGCTCGGATAGAGGTGACTGCTCCCTTGATGACATCCACTCAAGAACGTATCTTGTTTAGGCTATCAAATATATTATTCATCTCCTTATTCACTATTTTGATGATAAGAGCTAGGAGCTTTTAAGCCAACTTTTAGAGTTCATTCTAATGAGATTGTGTCATCTCAGCAAACTTCTGGAATCCACTTGAGCGGGAGGATGTAGGAGGAGGTGAAGGCCCTCAGAATTGTGCCTCTCAGATGCCTGACCCAATGTCTCGAGGTGTGGCATGTTGAGGTCAGGAGCTATGGGAGTCTCATCTATGCCATGAGAGGTGGAGTCTTCGGGAGTCTCTCATGATTGCATATATTTTCTTTTGCTCTTAGATGCATCTGCATCCCTCTTCCTATCAATAGTAATGACACCAGTAGTGGATCTAGGGGATTAATTGGGGAACAGTGGAATTTCCACCTTGAGATATAGTTGGGTGATGAAAAAAACGTATGGCATTGAAGTTCCTTGATTTCTGGCATTGCGCTTCATTTGTGTAGCCACCACTTCACCAAAATTAATGGGCACCCCGGACATGATGCAGGTAATAAGTATGGTCACCTTAAGGTTCACTTGTTGATCATTTTTAGAGGGAATGATGCAGCCATATACAAATTCAAGCCACAATTTGGATTCAAATTTTAGATCCTGCCTTGTAATTTCACCAGCCATGAAGGACAACAAGAGCTGACCATTGGTGATAATTGATAATGCTCAAACTCACAATCCTGACAAAGTATGAATCAGACATTATCAATAAAGAATCCAACAGAGGTTGGGGTTGAACCCACAGGGAATATGGTAAGAGCTAGACTAATGCCGGTTTTTAAGCTTTTTGGTATGTTATCTCCAAATTGGGGGATTTATAGAAAAACAATTGTAAAACAAGAGCGAAAACCAGTTATTGTTTATCAAAATTTGTAATTATCTAGGGTAAGTGTTCCTCATGGGTTCATAGATACTTCGGGCTTACATCGTGATGTATCCCAATGCTTAGTTGTAAAACTGATAACTAGGGTTCATCCAAATGATTGGTTCGTCCCTATTGGATTACTATACTCAATCACCGGGTTAGGTCTCATGAACGATTCCAATTGAACCGTTATCAATTTGTTCCAAATTAACTATCCTGAGACCACAACTCAAGTTATACAATGATCATAAGATTCAAGGCTTTATTGTAATTCTCTTTTCCTAATATCTACTTCTATAGGCTGAAGCAAATAAAAAATTTGGGCAAGTCCTAATATCATGCTTTGTTAAGAAATATTCAAGATGAAGAGAAGACAATACAAGTGTTTAGCATTGGTTTCGAACCACTTTGTGTAACCCCAGCTTGTTAATCCACCATGGTTCCCAGAAGCCTAGTTGTGGAGGTTTTAGCATCTCATGATTGTAAGATTATCATAGTATTCATAAACTAACACATAATTAAATAATTGCAATGATGATTGAAAGAAACCTGCTTTGAATATTGCAAGAAAAGATGTTGAACAAATTCAAGAACAATTAAGAAAACCTAAGTTAAGATCTCAAGAATTTCTCTCCAATATTGTAAAAAACTAATTACAAACTTGATAGTAATCAACCTCTAATTTCTCTCTAACGTTTTCTGACAAAATATGAACTAAAAGAAACCTAAAAAGTATTTATACGGATAATAAAATCCTTTTCCTAAGTTAACATGGAAATAACAAAATTTGGCGTCGATACACCTTACGACTCCTCATATGACTCGCAATAGGATTGTATTGGTTGTGCCTTGTCTTGTACATCCTTTGGCTTCTGCCGAATTTTCTAAGTGTTGGCATCTAGTACAACTCGTAAAAAGATTCCATGAGTGGTACAATCAATTCGTGGTTTAGCTCTGAACTTTTGTATCTTCTGAAAATTTCTACGTATGTCTTGGTACACATCATACCTTGCTCCTACGGCTCGTAACAACTTGTCGTATCATGAGAATTGCCAAGTTTCAAAAATCACCGAAGCTTTCCACAGCTCCTGGTATGGGTCGTAGGTAGATGCTATGATCCGTAGTTGCTACCCGTATCAGGAGACTTCAATTGTGCAAATTTCTCTAGAGTTTTCTACAACTCAAGTTACAACTCGTACCAGGATGGTACGGCTCATATTGAGAGTAATACTTTGTGTTTTCCTTGTACCACTCTTATAGGCTTTCCCATGAGTCTCAGTGTGACTTGTACAATCTTGGTACTACTCGTACTGAGATCAATACTTGGCCTCTTTTCTGCATTTCTGCAACTTTTGCACATTTTCACTCCAACACCTATTTTCCCTGAAAAACAAAGACAAATCACCTCATATCCATATAAACATACCTAAGTCCATGCTATTTTCCCAATTTTAAGTGTCAAAAGTGCTATAATTTCACAACACATCAACACCCTCAACTTATGACTTTTGCATGTCCTCAAGCAAAGAAAACAGAAACTAAAAACGACGCTTAACTAAAAAATAAACCTAGGATACTACAACCAGCACCAATCAAAACTTGCACTATGAACACAAACAGCTTTTGACCCTTCTCCATGTAAAGCAAATCAGCTATGCATATCAAGTGACCATAAACTATGATAAATAATGATCAAGATATATCATCTAGTTATTAGTAGAGAATCAAGTTATGACCAATGCTTTTCACACAGACTACCGGCAGAATAAAATCCAAACCATGTACCCTCATAGCAAATGAAGTCGCCAACTCACAGATATATGAAAATATGAAACATGGGACTAAAACAAGTAAGACTCTCACTCAGTTCCAATACTGCACATCGGATAACACAGTCTTGCCCTTATTTTTCACTACTTTGCCCTTTTAGGCAGTGTCATGACCCAAACATAGGCTTGGATAGAGACACGGGACAAGGAACACCAAGAGGCTCCAAGTCTATCCATGTCATGAACGTAACAACTAAGAGCATACGACAAGAAGATACTGATATAATAAAACATGCTTGAGCGGAAGTCTGCATACATATCAATCTAAAATAGAGTCAGTAATGACGAGCTGATTTCTACATAATGTTTGAATAGCCTCTAACATAACTGATGAGCTGATGGGAAAACATCTCAAACTAGCTCTACAAAAGTATGTAACTGAAAGAACATAATTAGGGATAATTGAATGTCCTCAAAGGATGAGGACTCACCAACACCAGCTAGACAGGTCTGGTGTTATACCTCGGGATCTCAAAGATCGGACTCGGGTGTTGAAATGGAAAAAATGTAAAATTGATGTTGCAAGTACAGGACGAGTCATGGGAAGACTCGTGAGGACAACCCACGAGTCGTCACTTGACTCGTGGGGAAGGATAGTGTAGAGTTGGGAAGTTTGGAGGATAGGGTCCCCACTGGCGTGGAAACGACTCGTGGTCAGACCCTATGAGTCTTTAGGTCATCTGTGGGTGAGGGAGGATGAAGAGAAAAAGAAAGAACCAGTGTAATTCACGGGTGGTGACCATGAGTCGTGGTCAGCCACCACAATTCGTTGGGTTCCCCGTTACCAGCCAGATGATTAATTCTAGAGTTTGAGGCAGTGCAGTTAATGATTGGTGACCACGAGTCGTGGTCACCCCTGACAAACCGTTATGTGACCCGTTATGAGCCCAGGAAATTGACAAGAAGTGTACCTAACAAGCGACTAGTCGTTGCCCTGGACCACGAGTCGTCCGGTCGTCCGTTAGGACCTCCTTGCATTATTTTCTTGTGAGTTTAGTAAGGGACTTTTTGTAATTACTAAGTTCCTAAAGCCTATACTACGTCGTTTAAGGCTCGTTTTTGTGGGTTTTAAGGGGGGAAAACCTATTCTTAGTTATTCCTACCATGCATGCAAGCTTGAGAGGTTGAAAAGGTGATTCAAGGCTAGTATTCAAAGTTTCCATCCAAATTTCCTCTTGGGTAATAAAAGATTTTGTGGGATCAATCCCTTTCAGGTATGTAGGGTTATGAGTGGCTGTCTTATTCCACACCCATGCCCAATTTCTATCTAAATATGAGAAATTCCTATGATCAAGTTATGGGGTTTTCACCCAATTGTGTAATTCTTTAATTTCTATATATGGGTGCGATTAGATTATGTTTCTATTGATAAATTGTGAAGCATGGGAAGATTTTAAATTGTTTTCAATCAAAATTGTATTTTCTAGTTTTATGAAATTAAAGGCCCATTGATGAGGAGTTCGTGAAAGAAGAGAATAATGTTGAATGTATGAAGATGGTGAGATTTGATGATGAAAATCATATTTCTAAAGCTACCCATGTTTATGATATTGTTTTCAAAATGAGTGAGTAGATCCAAGCATGATAAAGTTTTGGCCAAAGCCCTTATATCGAGTATGATGATGTAGTATCTCCAAAGTAAGCTTACCACATGGTTTTGGAGTAAAAGCTCCCACTTATCTTGAGCTTGTGGTCTGTTTCGAAATAAAGTTCCTTATAGGCATGAATTCACAAGTGAGATGTACGTTATTATTGAGCTTCGTTTTCATACGATGTCGAGTCTATGCATGATTCCATTATTGAGCTTTGTCAATAGACAATGTTGAGCTTCATTTTCATACGATGTTGAGTTTATACATGATTTCATCTTTGAGCTTCACCAGTGGACGATGTTGAGCTTCATTATATTTGATGTAGAGCATTGCATGTTTTGGGAGGAGAGTCTACCACTGATTGGGCTAAGGGTCGATCACCCTATGCCCAGAACTACGCGCCAACGTAGGTGGATTCGATTATATGTCTTGGGACCTCCCTTGTGAGATTCCCCTCTCCCGAATGGTCCTTAAGCTTGATATCGATATCATGGTAGCATCCTTAGCCATGACAAGGTTTTGGACAGCTTCCACTTGAGTGTGATAGTCGGGACCACGTAAGCTCTATCGTGGTATGTCGGTTAAGTGACGAGTCTCCCTTTGTCTATATGATTCAGATTTACATATTCATTACTCATGGTTATTATTTTATACATGCATGTTCTAAAAGAAAAGTTTGACTCATTGTTAAGCTTTTCTTATAAATATCATATTTCAGCTTGAGTCATTCGAGTTAGTTATGATATTATGAAGCTAAGTATAGACATGTTATGAAAAGTTTATGATTTCAGAAAGAATGCATGCCAACCCTCCCCTCGGATTTGAAGCTTATGATATAATATGAAGTTCTTTAAGTGATTTACTTACTTAAGTGGTTTTACTTACCTTGCATACTTGGTACATTCCACGTACTGACCGCATACTTTCTATGTTGTATCGTTTCATGATACCGGAGCCGGCTCTCAAGTTCAACCCTGCTCTTAGGCAGTTCATCGGAGTTAGCATCTGCTTGTTGGTGAGTCCTTATGTTTCGAGGACCAGACTATCCATCTTTTCTTTATGTATTTTAGTTTCCAGCTTGTTGAGTTAGTTGGGGATCTTTTCCCATCAACTCGTCATGTTTAGAGGCTCTTTAGACATATGTACGCATTCAGCTTCGGATTTTGTATTCATATGTTATATTTAAGTTAGACTTCCGCTATGATGGTATTGTTGATTCTTTAGTTTATTGATTGAGTTAGATGTATGCATGTGCCATGGATCGACTTAAGGTCTCTTGGGTTCCTTGTCTCATGTCTATGATTTGAGCCTCTGTTCGAGTCGTGACATCTAGGGGAGGAACAGGACTAATGATGCGATTGAGACTGATCCCCGGGACCTGTATCATGAAATGATACAGCATAAAGTATATGGTCAGTACTTGGAATGTACCGAGTATGCAAGGAAAGTAAAACAGACAATTAAAATACATAAGAGTTCATAAGAGTAGGACAACGTGATTGTAAAGTAAATATCATAATGTAAACATAAGGTCTCAAGGTTTTTATACCATTTGTAATCCAATCATAGTTATAGTCATAAGATAAAACTTTATAAAACATAACTTGAGCTAAAGTAACAAACATAACCACGCATAAGTCATGAGGAACAATGGGAGGACTCATCGTAACTGACACCATCATGATAGAGCTTACATGATGCCCCAACTA
The DNA here is from genome assembly GCA_018107945.1 of Datura stramonium. Taxonomy (NCBI): domain Eukaryota; kingdom Viridiplantae; phylum Streptophyta; class Magnoliopsida; order Solanales; family Solanaceae; genus Datura; species Datura stramonium. The sequence continues at coordinate 157,796 of JACEIK010001697.1, read as the reverse complement.
TCTCGCTCAAGTGGGCAGAGCCGTCCAAGGCTTTCCAGGCAAAGGACGTTCATTATGTGATATCACGGGGATCCATTAACATTTGAATAGATATATACCTATAGTGGCACGTAGTTCTAAGACCACAGGATTTTCCTAAACGCCGGGTCTACTCGGTGCTAGACACTGCTCCCAAAAACATGCACATGAGGCTCATATCATAATCATAAATCATTTATTAATTTCATGGCCAATTACATCATAACATACTTGATCATACTTGAAATATATGATTTGCCATGAATAAGGGTCCATGAGTTGGCCAAGAGTCATAAATCTATAAATCATGAAATCCACGCATACTTGTAAAATATGTACATATTTGATATTAATAAATCCATGATGAGTACTTGAAGAGAATTCATAACATAAATCATAAATCATAATTTGAACTTGATAAGATCAAAATCATAATAGAATCATAACTTGACTTTTCATGAAGCATGCATAATTGGGCATAATTCAATTAAAATTTTAAACTATAGATTAATAATAAAAAAATAGTTATAAAATCTGCCCGTAGATCATAAAACATGATTTGATTAATGAAGAGAATTAACCCATAGATAGATCATAGAGAATTTCACAAGAATTGGAATAAACCCCATAGATCATGAGACTTGAATCTAGAATTGAAATCCATGGAATTGAGAAGGATTTAGGGCATGAGAGTGAAAGGAACTCTCATTCATAGCCTCACATACCTGGGTAAATCAAATTTACACTTCCTTTTTAAAGCCCAAAGGAAATTGGAGAGAAATTGGAGAAATTCTTCCAGCTTGATCGCCAAGGAAGAGCTCTAAGTTGTATGCATGGAGTAGAAATTCTTAGAATAGGTTTAACACCCTTAAAACCCTGCTAACTGAGCTTAAAACGACGTAGTTTAGGACCTTAGGGATTAAAAATAATGAAAATACCCTTAATGAAAAGTATGTAATTTCTGCACTACCAGTTACAACGAGGCCTACAATAATTCAGTTTTTGCTCCAATAGGTCGTTATCTTACTCATGATTTCACTACATTTTCCAGACTCAAGTTAGCCACCACGACTGTGCAGGATGAGTCATTACTAGCCCAAACAACTCGTCGTGTCCATCTGTTGACACCACTGCTCACTTCCTGGAAAACTGCCCAACGGAACCATACCACTACTCGTTGTCTCATATAGCGGGTCGTGTCGTGCCTCCTACCAGCCACCTCAAGAAGAACCACCTCACAATGACCCCCTTACCATGATTCATTATAACAACCAATAGGTCCTCCTTAGAGCCATTATTCCCATGTTTACTTCTATAAACCCTCACCATGAGTGCCTCCAATGGGTCATTATACCCACCAATGACCCGTACCACGAGTTTTTCAGAGAGAAATCTCATTTTTTTTTAATGTTTTTATTTCAACTTCCCGAGTCTAGTCTTAGTCACTTCAGGGGTATTTTAATATCTCCCACGTGGGAACATTCATCCTTGAATGTGAAAGAATATACTAAAAAGCTAGGGAGAATAACTAAGATCTCACATAATGAACATTTAATGCTAGAAACTAATGGAATGACTGACTCCGGACTAGAATACATAGCTAAACTGAATTCCTGAATCACATATACATGCATTGACATGAAAGAAACTAAGGCACATAAGCTGAACACGAAACTAAATAGATTACTAGGGAGGAAACTTGTACCTCAAGTTGAAACTGAGCTGGAAGGGAATAGATGCTGGTATTTATCCATCATATCTGCTTTGACTTCCCATGTAGCTCCCTCGACATGCTGGTTCCTCCACAAAACCTTTACTGAGGCTACTTCTTTGTTTCTTAGCTTTCAAACCTGATGATCAAGTATTTTCACCAGAACTTCCTCATAGCTGAGGCTATCCTTCACACCTACGCTCTCCACCGGAACAACCAAAGATGGGTCACCCTTGCACTTCTTCAAAAGCGACACATGAAATACTGAATGTGTTGAAGACAATTTCGAGGGAAACTCCAACTTATATGTTACCTTGTCAACCTGTCTTACAATCCAGTTTGGGCCAACATAACGGGGATTGAATTTCCCTTTCTTTTTGAATCTCATCACTCACATCATGGGAGAAACCTTCAGAAAAATCCAATCATCAACTTCAAACTCAAGCTCTCTCCTTCTCATGTCTGCATAGGACTTTTGGTGACTCTAAGCTATTTTCAACCTTTCTCTATATCCTGATGGACTGAATATGGTCCTATCAATGCAGTTTTACTTACTTTGAACCAACCAATAGGCGATCTACATGTCCACCCATTGAGAGCCTCAAACGGAGCCATCTAAATGCTAGAATGATAACTGTTGTTATATGTAAACTCAATGAGAGGTAAATGATCATCCCAACTACCTTTTAAATCAATCACACATTCCCTTAACATATCTTCAAGATTTTGAATGGTCCGCTCGGCCTGACCATATGTTTGGGGTGAAATGTTGTGCTAAGCTTGACCTGAGTACCAAGTTCCTTCTGAAGCGATCTTCAAAACTGGGAGGTAAATTGAGTGCCTCTATATGATATAATGGAAAAGGGCACTTCATGAAACCAAACGAACTCCCGAATGTATAACTAAGCAAAATCCTCCACTGAGTCTGTAGTTTTGACCAATAGAAAATGAGTTGCTTTAGTTAACCTATCAACAAGCACCCAAATAGAGTAATACTATCGACAAGTACGAGGAAACCCTGTAATGAAGTCCATATTGATCCCCTACCACTTCCAAGTAGGTATGCTAATATCTTGGAGCACACCTCTGGGTCTTTGATGTTCAAGTTTCACCTGTTGACAATTCAAACACTTAGCCACAAACTCTGCTATGTCCTTCGTCATGCCACTCCACCAATAGATTTTCTGTAGGTCATGGTACATCTTGGTGGCACCTAGATGTATAGAATATCTGGAACCATGAGCCTCATTTAACACCCGCTCCCTCAAGTCATCATCACCCAGTACACACAAATGACCCTGATATCGTAGTACCCTATCTCACCCTTGGGAGAAGACCTCCACCTTCTGATTCTGAACGACTTCCTTCAACTTTACTAAAATAAGATCCTCGTCTTGTTAATCTTTGACCTCAGTCACCAAGGAAGATTTTGATCTATTTTGGACAATGACACCACCATTCGTCGAGTCAACAAGACGAACTCCTAGTCATGCAAGCCGATGCACATCCTTCACTAACTCTTTCCTCTCCTCATCTAAATGGGTCACACTCTCCATAGAAAGCCTGCTAAGAGCGTCTTCCACCATATTTTCCTTGCCCAGATGATAAAGGACGCTCATATCATAATCTTTCAAAAGCTCCAACCACCTCCTCTGACGTAGATTCAGATCCTTTTCGGTAAACAATTACTATAGGCTTTTGTGGTCTGTAAACACATCAACGTGGACCCCGTATAGGTAGTGTCTCCAAATCTTCAAGGCTGTCACTACCCTAACATATTCCTGGAATGAGACAAGGGATAAGGAAACCTTAGGGACTCCAAGTCAACCCATTGAATGAACATAACATCTAACTCAATCAGAAAAGTGGAAGATCGACATGATAAACTTAGAGGAAGTCTGAAATAAGCATAACATCAAAAATACACACGAATCTAAAGATGATTACGTTCTATGTCTGAAAAGCCTCTAATATTGATGAACTGATGGAACAAGACCCTAACTAACTCTTTAAGTGTGAATCTTAATACATAAAGATACCGATAGAGAATGGTCCTTGGGAGATGAGGACTCACCAACAGAGACTAGATGCTAGCTCCGATACTAGCTAATGATGGGGCTGAGTCTGAAGGTCGGAGCCTATATCGTGAAATGAGACAACATAGAGTATGCGGTCAAAATGTGGAATGTATCGAGTATGCAAGGTATGTAAAACTGCTTAAGTAAAGTCATTTAAAACGTGCATAATATAAAACATAATCAAGATAAGAATCTGAGAGTAGGGCTCGCATGCTTTTTTTCTGAAATCATGATCTGAACATAACATAACGTCATAACTGAATCGAATGACCCAAAGATGAAATATGAT